>PVIY010042398.1:0-20992 GCA_004026745.1 Myrmecophaga tridactyla
AAAAAATGATCATGGTGATGAATACACAACAATGTGATGATATTGTAAGCCACTGAATGTATGCTATGTATGGAATGTTTGTATGTTAAGAATGTTTGTATGTCAAGTTTTATCAATAAAAATACTTTTAAAGAAAAGAAAGAAAATGTCCCTTTTCTCCTCTGTCTGGCTTTCAATATCATCTGAGACATTCTATCTTTTGTAGTACAGGATTCTAGACTAAGGATTCTTGTACCAAGCAAGGTATTGTGTTTGACATTTTGAGAAGTTATCTCTGGTTTATGCCCATGGGAATCAGGTACTTTGCAATGGGAGTGTCTCCCCCAGAAAGCAAGAAGTGAGGTTTTCAGGGTAAGCTAAAATCCTGGCTATCCTAATTAGAGTGAGTTAAGCCCATGAAAGCCAGTAAGGCCCAAGCATGCAGGACTCTGGCTATCTGCTCATTCCTGAAAGAAAAACAAAAGGAGATCCACACTGGGGCCAGAATTAATGTTTCTGGATTCTCTCATACTCCAGTCCCCTGGGATTCAAAATGTTACTGCATTCCAAAGGAAAAGAACAAAAGAAAACTCTTCTTTTAGTGAAACTTATTTTATTGACTGGGCCCCAAACCTATTTTATTGCTTGGGGTCCAAACACTTCCTTCCTAAGCTAATAGTATGAAATAATTAGCATCAAAACATATCATGAGAGACAAATGAATACCAGGTGTTTATTTAGAAGTCTGCATATGGGTTCCAATAAGGAAACACAAAGAAATGCCATACGGCAGAATTTATGGGGAGAAAAGTGTCTGTGTTCAAATGGAATAAATTAATAAACAGCCATGTTTACCAATAAGATGCTTTTCCAATACCTCTATTACTGCCAGCACCAAGCTCCCCCATGTTAAGACTCAACTACTTGTACAACCAAAACTGATTTTAAGTATCAGAATCTCCCATAGTCAGTACTTTTTAAATCTTTCAAAATCATAAAAACAGATGTTGACATTTTTTCAAGATGTTAAAATATTTTAAACTCATGTAATAAAGTTGATACTATATTCACTGGAACTATTATTGTAAATATATGACAGCTATGAAGAGGGCATTTTTTTCACTTGTTTAGCAATTTCAACTGAGAACAGAGAAAAGGAAAGAGGCACTTTAAATTCTAAAGGAGCCTAGAAGTTAGACAATAATAATTGTGCTTATTAAGAAGGTGGAAAATTACCCCAGGTAACACACAAGTTCTTATCAGACTGTATATGAGAAGACTGTGAATCTTATGAGGTAATTAGAGCTATTGTGCTTATAGAATTGCCATGTTCATAAGGAGATTTTCCCTATGTATCTCAGAACAGAAAGGAATGCAGTGCCGCCAAGTAGGTCAAATTATATTGAGGGTACTTCAAGGAGAATCATTTGTAGAAATCAGAATGCCTATGAAAATATAAAGCTAGACTCTAGAGTTTGAAAAGGGTGGTAGTTTCTGAGTGTAGCTGACTGCATTTCCTTGTGACCAACAGATAAACCCTATGGTCAGACTAGATAGGTTAACCTGGTGTTCGGTCAGGGTGATAAAAGTGGACTGATTCCTTCTCAGGAGGGCCTCGAGGTAAAATACATTCCTTTGCAGATACTGAACCCAGGACACATTCCTTCCCTTCTTGTTCCAAGCATATATAAACATATATCAACATTCAATGATGACAGCTTGTCTCAGTTGTGAAGACCTGGTCAACCCTGCTGCTAGGACTGTTCTAGTTCTAGGGAGGGAGCACTATAGCACAGGAGGGGGTGTGTATAAATGTCTTCTTTCATGGGTCATGCATTCAGACCTATTGGCCTTCAGGTACCGCTGGTGACTAGGGAAGCTGACTCTGATTTGGATCTTATCTATGGGAATAAATATGGCTAATTCAGGTGACTGTGAATGATGTTTTGGCTGGTGACCCAACACCTGCCAACCATGGCATAGGTTGAGACCTGAGGACTGCTGTCCCTGAAGACAGGCATTGTTATGCTCCTCTCCCAGAGGTGGTAACAGATGTCTCTTCTGAATGACAAATAGGGTGCCCCCCAACTCATAGCCACCTGGAACCAAGGAGAATTTCCTTATTTGGAAATGGAATTTGCAAATGTCATTGGTTACACCTGGTTTAGGATAGGTCCTAAATCCAATAACAGGTATTCTTTTTAGAAGAAAAAACAAAAGGACACACATAGAGGGAAGGCTGTATAATGACAGGAAACAGAGATTGGAGCTATTCTGCCACAGGTAAGGATTGCCACAAACCACCAGAAGCCAGAAAGGACAAGAAAATCTTCTTCCCTAGAGCCTTCATAGAGACCGTGGCCCTGCTAATGAATTGATTATGAACTTCTGGCCTCCAGAACTGAGAGAAAGTAAATTTCTTTTATACTTAAACTACTCAAGCTATACAATTTGAGGCAATTTGCTATGGCAGCCACCAGAAACCAATACATGGACTATAGTTCTACAGCTGGATGCTTACTGAGATGACAAACCTGTGTCCAAACTATGAACTCAAAGAGTTGAATGCTAGAACTTTGATATTCCCTAGAACTGGGGCTGTATGTGAACATAAAGGCTGGGATCATTTCTCTTCCAGTGGTTACCTTGAGTGTGACATTCACTGCCAGAGTCTGTGGAAACACATTTGAAAGGAATGAAATGCATCAAACTTGAAAAGACATTAAAAACTCTCCACATTTGCCAGTTTTCTATGTCATGTGTAGTCAATAGAACAGAACCTGGCTTTTCATACATCTGTATCTGAAGAGCATGGAGAATAGCAAAAAAAAAGAGAAAAGGAGAAATTGGGGTATAGACAACTAGAGGTACCAAAGGAGCACACAGTTGGCCACTTTTCTGCAGAGATTCTCCACATTGGAGGGAGCTAAGATGAAACAGAGCACTGTTGCAAGAAATTATGTGTATCCTCATTGGCAAACATGGTGGGTAAGGTAAAATCATATACAATTATATCAAGAACATAATTGCATCGCTAGTTAGATCCCGTCATTTCTTTGGCCTCAGACAGTGAAGACATTCACCCCATCTTTCTCCCCCAAAAGTGATTTAACAAGTCACTGGAAGATATGAAGTATAGAAGCAGTTAGACAATTGCAGAGTTTTGAATTAAATTCTACTGGAAGATTTAAAATTCAAATTCCCTGAAAGTTTTTTGGCATGCTATATGGTGGGGGCCACATTTCATTCCTTTTCTATGTGACTATGTAGTTATGGCAGCATCATTTGTTGAATTTTAGTTTTTTTTTTCTTTTCGCTTTGTTTTGTTTTGTTTTTCAGGAAGTACATGGGCCAGAAATTGAACCCGTGTCTCCCACATGGCAGGCGAGAATTTCTACCCCTGACCTATCTTTGTAACTCCAAATTCCCTGAATTTTAATAAAAAGATATTATGGGGTGGTGCAACAGTGGCTCAGTAGCAGAATTCTTGCCTGGCACGCTGGCGACCCAGATTCAATTCCTGGTGTCTGAACAAGGAAAAAAAAAAAGATATTATAAAATCTGGCAGATATAGTTAAGGGATTTAAAAGGTGACATCAAAAGAGCAAGGTTAAGCAGTGCTTGAAAAAAAAGTAAAACATTTCATGGTTTTATTTGCAAATATTTGTGTACTTGAAACAAATGTGTAAGTGCTTTATTTAATTGCTTCAAATCAGTTGCACACATAGTGTTCACATCATAGACCTGATTAAGCATAATGTGTGAATCATCCATCCTTATATTATACTCACAGTAACAGAATTGACCAAAAAGAAAGGAGAACCTCATTGTGGCAAAATTGGCAGTTTCCCTTCTGATTAATATATTGATCTATAAGTTCCTAAAATACAACCTGCATAGAACCCATTCAGCTTATCTTCTGTGATCTTCCTCTTTTTGTGCTCTTTATATTCTTCCAGCTATTTTAGTACAAAATCTGATAATACATACCAAAAATATTAAAGGAAAATTTAATTTTTTAGAAGAGGGAGATGTTTGCCAGTCTGCAAACACAATTCAGGAAATTTATATTTTTTAAATTTACCATTTCAAGTCAATGGAAAAGAGAGAAGAAGAGCAGGTATTGGGCATATTTGAACTTTAAAAAGTGGACCATTTTTTGTAAAAGGTTATTTAGGACATATTTCTGAAAATATTTGAAAGGAGTTAACAATTTCCCCTATTTTCCTTTCAAAAAAATTTTTAATCCAATTCCTTAGTAAATGAATGATAAAGGTAAGTTCATCAGTTTGGCTGATGACATACGGTCCTTATATGTTTTCCTATGAAATTTACCATACTGCCTATTTCAGCTTGATTTCAACACCATAACTTGCAACCACTCGCATAAACCTGGACATTTTTCTTCTTCAGCAGCAACTTAAAACGCTTATCCAAGTTAACATCTTCATCTTCTGGAATTATAAATACCATTGTTTGGTGTTCACTCTTAAAATCACCTTTCAAAGTCAAGACAGAGGAGTTTGCAAAACTTTTGGTGGGTGTTTTGGAAAATATCGCGATCATGCACAGTCTGCCCTTTTGTGGCAATGGTTCAGGGGTCCCGTGACTGTGAGCAGAACGTCGTCTCCTTCAGTACTTCTCAATGCGATGCAGTCACTCAGGCGGTGTTCCCTTGGTGGCTGGGGAAACGCTGCCCACGAAGCAAGCCTCTCTTAGCAGCATGCAGCTACAGGAAACAGAGCAGGGTTTGTGTGCCTGGTATTCTATGGGAAGGGAGATAAAGAGTTTAAGACTCCCATTTTTAGAATTCATGTGGGAATTTTGGAAGAAAAAAGGAGATTCTCTCCAATAATGCAATAACTTCTTAACTGCTCTTTGAACCTCCACTTTTCTATCTCTTAATTCCTACCCCAGGGAGTTTACTATAATTGACCATGCAGGGGAAAAAAAAAAAAAGCATTCTAACAGAAGGAATCGTGATGGAGGTGAATGAACACGTTTTTCATTTCTTAGGAACAGTACCAGAAATATCATCTTTCATGGTTTGAAAATTTATTTTCATTCATTCCTTTAGAAATTTAGAATTTCCCTAAGGAGGCCTTCATTTTTGCTGCTGACAATTGAATCATGAATAACTAAATAAAAACATATTACCTGTGAGACTTAAAGAGCATGCTCTGTGCCAGGTCCTGCACCTACAGGACCTGAAGTTAAACACAAACACATTCATCCAATTAAGAAGCATAAAGGTTACTATAGCAACTATAGCAAGCATAAGGTGAAGGTCAACAAGTATTTCAATTGCAGGATAGATACAAATGAGAAACTATTCATTTTACAAATTGAAATCTCCAATGAAGTAACTGAGAGCAAAAGATCAACTCTGGGAAAATGTATTCAAGAAATAAGAACCAAATTATATAATTAAATATTTATTATTAATTCTGTCCTTTTGGGACACATATAAATTAAGTCATGCAGAGGATGAAATCCCTATTGAAACTTTAAGAATATAAATAAGGTCTACTTCATCCTATATTAACATTTGGAATACTGGAAATTCTAGAGGCTCATAGAGAAAGGTTAGGTTTACCAATGGTTCTAGGTAAGTTCCCCTTTTCACCATTTCCTGTAAAATCACACATATGTTAAGGAAAAGAGATTCTGCTGATTTTGCTTCCTCAGATTTTAGTGGCTATTCATTGGATCATTCTATTGAAATCAAAAGGAGTGGAAATATGCATATAAATGTATAAATAAATGCCTTGAAATATACCTGCTATCAAACATTTAGGAATGACTGCAAAATACAAAACTGAAAAATGATTAAAAATATAAAGGAATGAGTGGAAAGATATGGAACTTGGAAAGTTAGAATACAGTACCACTTAAATTTTTCTTTATATTTTAGGCGCTATGTAATTACTTTACAATTAGAATGCCTATATTTGTTAATTATATAATCTTATACATATATAATTAGAATAAAACAGAATGATCAAAATATGTAACTTAAAAATTTGTTTCATCTAAATATCCTTGATAAAATCACGACCATCAAAACTCAAATCAAGATGGAATATTACATCCTCTTTATTCGGGCAGTTACTTAGCAAGCAAGAGAACAGGTGTTTCAATTCTTGCCTCTGACCACTGATGTTTTCAGACCTCCTTTTGATGAAGATTGACAAAGACAGTGATAGGGGACTATATTCCTTTAACATCATCCTCCTGTTTGTCTCCACAGATGTCTGGCTCTGAGTCCATGATGATTGGAAACCAGTCTTTCTGTACAAAATTCACATTTCTGGCTTTTTCTGCTCTAGCAGAGTTACAACCTGTGCTCTTCATTGTGTTCTTAGCCATCTACCTGTTTACTGTGGGAGGAAACCGCCTCATCATCTGCCTGATCTGTGTCACCCCTGACCTGCACACTCCCATGTATTTCTTCCTGATGAACCTCTCCCTTCTGGAGATGTGCTACACCACCAGTGTGGTGCCTCAGATGCTGGTGCACCTGCTGGTGGAGAACAAGACCATTAGCATGGGAGGCTGTGCAGCCCAGATGTACGCATTTATCCTCTTTGGACTGACAGAATGCTGTCTGCTGGCAGCCATGGCATATGACTGCTTTGTAGCTATTTGTTACCCACTGCATTACACTCTCCTTATGGGCCCTCGTGTGTGTTTGAAATTGGCCAGAGCATGTTGGACCGCTGGGGTGGTGGTGGAGTCAGCCCACATTGCCTGGATCTTTAGTATGCCCTTCTGTGGAACAGGAGAGATTCAGCACTTCTTCTGTGACATCTTGCCTGTGCTGAAGCTGACTTGTGTGGATACCTCACAAAACGAGGTCATGATATTTGTTCTTTCCTTGATCTTCTTTGTGAGTCCATGTTTCCTCATTCTGTACTCCTATATGTGTATCCTTCTGGCCATTTTGAAAATCCCCTCCGCAGCTGGCAAAGGCAAAGCTTTTTCTACTTGTTCTTCTCATATTCTAGTTGATTCTATCTTCTATGGCACTGCCTTGGCCACTTATCTCCAACCTAAGACTGCCCACAGTCCAGAAACAGAAAAGGCAACTGCACTCATGTACACAGTGGTCACGCCTGCTCTGAACCCTCTGATCTATACCTTGAGGAACAAGGAAGTGAAGGAAGCCTTTCAAAGGAGCCTTCTTAGACAAATGGTGTAAATCTTGATGACAAGATCACTGGGCTGAAACTTTCACTACTCTACAGAGAAATTACACCAGGTCTATGATACTGCTACCAATATATATTACCATTAAAGCATTTATAACCTAGAGCACAAATGCAGTTGGATTTGCTCTACATTTTTCAATGTGATTGAAGGAGATACTGCAGGTCATTGGGATCTTTGCCCAGTGCAGCAAAAATTACTCCTCACTCCAATTTGTGTGAGGAAAAAGATTTAATAGCTGGCAGATGCAGAGACCTCATGGTCTAAGGCCTGCCTCCTGAAGGTCTGAAAGTACCAGATTTCTATGTATTCTTTGGATCAAAGGGAATTGGGAGGACATAGGAAAATCATGGAGATGACATTTATGGATTCTTTGGGAAATGAGAAATGTTAGGCGATGCAATGAAAAATTAGGCATGCAATCTAGTTTCCTGTTTGTATCTGCTAAAATGTAACTGACATGTATGAGGATAAACATTTGGTCAGAAACCTTTGAATGAAGGCCTGGATGTCTGTTTACTATTCATGTTGATGAATCATCTGTCATAAAGGTCAGGGCCACTGGGTTGGGTTAGAGATAACAGTAGAGCTATTACTTCTGCTAGAACTAAGAAACATCATTACAGGGGACTTTGCAAAAGATTAACACAGTGTTATTATCATCAATGCTGGCAACTGAGGGACCTAGGTAATTCATGCAAAGAAATCACTTTCATGATTATGCAAAGAAAACTATGTAGTAAGATCATGAGGCTGTTGAAATATTCATTTTTCAGCAATATGAACTGAGCATCTCACATGTGCCAGCGACCATTCCATTTTTCCTTCCCCAGTGGCAATAGAATGAGAGTCAGTATGTCTTGCATCATTTTAATAAGAACATGAAATGTTCTCCTTGAGGAAAAATAAAGTGTGAATAGGATGAAAAAATTGACAATTTTTATCTGATATAGACTATTAAATATATTTTCTTAAATGGACCTCACTCACAATTGTTCTCCTTTTATTCCCATCTTCACAAAAACAGCCATTAGTAATAACTGATGATGATCTACACTGAGACACAACCTAAATTTGTAATTGTAAGATCCCTTTAGGGAGCTTGAGTCTTTCTCAAAACTATATTCTTCATTGCTTTATTCATCTGTTGTTGTTGTTGTTGTTTACAGAAGCTTCACCTATAGTGATATTCACACTTGTTACTCCCATTATGAATTCTGTATTGATTTTAATATAATATCCTTTGTGTACTGTCCATAATATTTTAGATAATTAACTACATTAATTTTGATCCATTGAATAATAAGACAAACACTGCCACAAGTGACTAAACACCTATTTTTAACAAATATTGTTTTCTTTTGATGGTATTTGATGATTAGATTGACAAAAAGAATTAAATGCATACTGTCATTTTTTAATGTGAGAGAAAATCACTGATTTCATCTTAGTGATGTCTCCCTAAAATCAAACTCCAAAGTTAGAACTAATAATTTATTTGAGAGGGGCTCAGAATGGGAAATTTACAAGGAAGGGAGAGACCAGGGACCCCAGATGGCCACTGGTATAATCCTGAGAGAAAGAGAATAAAACATAATTCAAAAACTCACCATCTAGGTGCAGGTAGTTGGAATATACACACCCTGGTCAGCAATCACTGCTGGAGGGCCATGTCTGGGGGGTGCTAACTCTGAAACTGCTGCTCTGCTGCCAGCTGGAGCAGATTTCTGGAAATGCCTGCAGGTCAGGGATGTGGATATTGGGCAGCTGGAAATCACAAGCAGCACCTTGAAATGTAAAGCCTGAGGAATTTGGGAAAAGATTCAGTCAACAACAGTTGCAATTTGACTCTGTAGAAGGACCCTTGTATGTGAAATAGTAAAAATGGTGAATTGGGTATGTAAAATATAAGCTGGGTGTAAATATAGGTTGTGGATTTATATCACAATACTTACTTTTCTCTCATTCATTTTCTGTCTTATTGGAGTGGTAGGGTATTTCCCAAAGTCCGAGCTATTGCTTCATACAATAGACAATTAACAGGGGAAAAATGGAAATCTTACATATCAATTTTTTTCATCATACCTCCAGTTTCCTTGACACCCTGATTTTTTTTTGATATCTAAAATTCCTCCCTTCCTTAAAGTAAATTCACAAATATAGAATTTTACATTTATCATTAAATGGAAGAAATAAAGGTGCAAATCCAACAATATATTCACACAGAATGTAAGTAAGGCTATTTTTCAGAGATACCCAGAAACCTATTTCTCAGGACTAAAGCTAAATATAACTACTCCATTTCACTCTCTTTCTCTGCATCTGCTTGATGCTATGCATAAAAAAACAAAAAATGCAATCAGCTATTTAACTATTTGTTCATCAAAATATGCACGATGATAAATATTTTAATGTTTTATATTAGATAGTGTGATACTACTTGACTTGCTTTTAGCATCACATATCCCCATTATCTTAATGATTTAAAAACAAAGGTTCTATAATCCATATAAGACACTCAACAGCACTTTCAGGACCTTTTTGTTTGTTTCATTCTGTTGTTGCTTTAACTACTGAGGTCCATTGGCAGAAGGACTTGGGTAATTGCTTTGGTTGTTTTACAATACACATTCCCCCAGTATGCTTAACATTATCCAATAACAGAAGAGCCAATTAATTTTTGGAATGTATATAGCATATGGTGATTCAATAGGGAAACAAAAGATTTATTAAAGATCACCTGAGACTGAGTAGTCATGTAGCAAGTTATTTATTGTTAACTTTATTAATATTGATATGTTTTGATGCATATCAGTGTACTTTCAATTATTTTGAGGCATTTTTCTGCACTTAAACATTGATTTATTTGGAGTTCCAGGAAGATGGTGAAAGAGGATAGGTCGAGCTCACTCCTGCTCCAGGGAACAGCTAGCGAACGGAGAGGAAGGCTACTGGGACGGTGATTCCTGGGTGATGTGACCTGGGAGGGTCTTCTACACCACATAAGGAGGCCCTGGTTGCAAAAGCTGAAGAACTGAGACCCAGAGAAATGGAGACCATCCATATAGTGCAAACAGCCTAACGTGCCCCTTTCCAAACAGAAGACCAGAGCCCTCAGAAGCTCATGGATGGGAAGAAAGGGGCTAGAAAGAAAAATATGGCTATTTCTTGAATGTGCTACCCTCGCTGGTGTAGCCCCATGACCTATGACTCACCCCACACCCCACACTGTGACTCACCCCAAACCCCAAACACCTGAACTCCATCATCAGTCCATACAGCCACACAACACTACCCCACCCTCCCTGAGCTCTGTGCATGTGGACACCAGTTGAGGGCCCTCCCAGATCTGTGCACATGCAGGACCCCAAGTCACATACCGCAGCTCTGGGGGAACATTGACCTGTGCAGCCAGGCCACATCTGACCCCGGCACATGCAGATGCAACCACGACCCATTGACCTTGAGCTCTGTGCATAGGCACACAAGGTCGCCCCCCAACCCCAGATCTGCACACCCCTACAGCCACATCTTCTCCCTGCCTCTGGGAACTCAAGCATTCAGGCACTGACTTCTTCACCCCTGCACCCAATCACCTGCCCCACAAACATGCACACTTCCCACACACACCCAGCAAAAGTGCCTTGCTCTATATTTACAATTGTTCCTGGGCAAATCTGTGCTACATCGCCCTGTCCTACACATGCGTGCACACCTGTTCCAACCCCCGCAAACCTGTGCACCCATGCCAGGGCACTGCAACCCCAACACCACTCCTTCCCCCATACCACAGCCCTAGTGACTTGTGCCAGCCCCTATACACACCTACATCCACATCCCAGGGTCTCTGCACCCTATCCCCTGCACAAGAAAACACTTGCACTATGCCCACCCTGTGCCCCAACATCTGTGCCACCTACTCTACACCCTGATAACCATAACCCCCATGCTGCATGTACCCACCCACTATTCTACCTGCACACCAGCCCCCATACATCCACACAGCTTCTCAATCAGCCTCCGATCACACTCGACCTCTGTGTACCCAATGCTGCACCCTGCTCCTGCACTTCAATGTATGCCTGGGTTGCATCCCATAACCTTGGCTCCTGCACCATACAGCCACAACCCCGCAACCCACACCCCATGCTCACAGGCACCAGCTTAGCATCCCCAACCTGTGCTGCAATGCATCAGTACACTGTTGTGCCCCTACACTCTACCTGACATCTTGCTTCACATCCATCCTACAAATACAAAGCTTTAGACTACAGAAGGAAATTAATTTCCAAAGGAAACCTATCAGATATTTACATGCTTTGAAGACAAAAGAAGATCACTAAGCACATCATGATGCAGGCAGATAGAGCCCAGCTTAATGACCAAATGAAACACTGGAGGAGACACAGATTTTGGAACATTTAATCAAAGATGCTCATATACCTCAACTAAATAAAATAAATGGGATGGCTAATGATATAAAAGAAATCAAGAACACACTGGGCGAGCATAAAGAGGAATTTGAAAGAATGAGTAGAAAAATAGGAGATATCACAGAGATTAAAGATGTTGAAGGCCAAATCAAAAATATACTCGAGAAACACAACAGCAGAATTGAAGAGACAGAAGAAAAAATAAGAGAACTAGAGGACAGAACAACTGATTTCAAACACTCAAAACAGCAAATGGCAAAATAGATGGAAAAATTTTAATTGGATCTCTGGGAAATAATGGCCAAAACAAAGCATGCATATATAAGAATCACTGGTGTCCCAGAAGGAAAAAAGGAGACTAAAAGTTTGGGAAGATGAGTTGAGGGTATATTGGGAGAACTTCCCCAACCTTTATAAAAGGTATACATATGTAAATCAAAGAAGGTCAGTGAACTCCAAACAGAGTTAATCCAAACAGGCTATCCCCAAGACACATACTAATCACACTGTCAAATGTTGATGAGAAGCAGAAAATCCAGAAAGCAACAAGAGAAAAACAGTCTACTATGTACAAAGGAAACCACAGAGGACTGAATTCAGACTACTCAACTGGCACTATGGAAGCAAGAAGGCAGTGGTGCTACATTTAAGATATTGAAAGAGAAAGACTTACAGCCAAGAATTCTGTACCCAGCCAATTGTCCTTCAGAACTGGCACTGTGTCATCAACAATGCCATCCTCACCAAAGGGGGAAAAGAAGTGCAACAAATAAGATATCAGGGGCTGAGAGAGTTCAAATAGAGTTGAGAGGATACACTAGAGTTCACTCTTATGCAGCATCACTTAGGCATTACTACATATCATAACTTGCCAAATCCCAACCAAAACAATTCCAGCCCATCCTAAAGAACACCTAGGGCATTATGTAAGATTCTATAAAGGTTCCATGCACTAAGATAACTTCTCAGAAACCTACAACTTCCAAATGGGTCCCTGCATCAGATAAGTCCTGAAACACAGAAGGGCCAGCCTCTCCAGAGCTCCTTACCCTATATTATTGACAGTCCCTTCCAACATGAAAAAGTTAGAATGAGCATAGCTCAAATATCCCTAAAGAGTAGGAGAAAGATCAAAGGTGATTGGGAAGTTATACAGAGAAGGTAGAGTTTAATAAATTAGTACGATTGCTAAATCATTATAGTGATATTTATTTTAATTTCCACTATCTTAGAGCATCTAGAAGTAAAAACCTAAAATGGTGGAATTATAACCCATACAAAACTCTGAATTCTGTTCTACAACTAATTGTAGTGCTGTCTTTGAAATCTATTGCTTTTTTGCATATATGTTATTTTTCCCAAAAAAGAAAAAATAGTTGATTGTGATGGTATAAAAAGAAGTATTTATTCCTTCTAGCCACCAATGTTCTGGAGCAGGTAGAAGGAAAAATCTGATTTGGTGTTATGGTAACCCATGACAAACTCTGGATCTCTCCTGTAACTTATTGTTGGAGAGTGCTTTGAAAACTACTGCTTTTTTCTTTCTTTGCTTTGTATATACACTATATTCTATGATAAAACAAAGTTTAAAAATTGATTTATTTGCAGTGTCATAGGGCAGCTTGAAGGGAAAACCTGAAATTCTGGAACTGTAACCCATACCAAACACTTAAATCTATTCTATCCCTACTTGTTACACTTGGGGTGTGGGTGGGGGCAGGTACAGATGTGTGGGGAAAGGTAGAAGGGAGGCGGTTGCAGGTGACAGGGTTCAGGTGCATGGGGTGTGGGGTGAGTCACGGGTCATGGTAATTGTACATTTAAATAAACTTACAAATATTGTATTTAAATACTTCAAAATTAGTTACACATAGTGTTCCCTTTATAGACCTGATTAAGCAGAGTATGTTAATCATCCCTCCTTAAAAGTATGATAGTTTACCAAAAAAATGAACACCTCCTTTAGCGTACATTGGTAGTCACCCTTCTAATTAATATACTGAGCTATAAATCCTAAAATACAGTGTATAGAACTTATTCATTTTATCTTCAGGGATCTTCCTCCTTTAAGTTCTTCTAAGTTTTTTTGCAAAAACTTCTCTAATATATACTAAAATATCATATTATAACTTCAATTTTTAGATGATAGGCATGTTTGCCATTATGTAAGCACAATTAACAGAAGTTGTATTGGACAGAGAGAGCCCTATTTTAAGACAAAGGGAAAGAGAAAAAAATAGGTTTTAAGAATATTTGAAGTCATAAAAGTGCATCATTTTTGGTAAAAGTTTATTAAGGGAATGTTTCCTGTAGTTATTTTGAATGGAGTTATCATTACTTAACCTATTTTCCCTAAAAAAACAAATTATCAACTTTAGTAAATTATCCGTAAGAGTATAAGGGCCACATTCCTGCATTTGGCTGATAAATTCAGTCTCTAATACTCTGTATGTTCCAATATCATTTACAATGCCCCTATTTCAGTTTCATTTCAATACCAGAACTGCTGACATCCCATAGTACTAATTTGAAATTTAAAATCCAGTTTCTAATTGACATCTCTGCTTGGAAGTTCAAGATGCCTCAAACAAAACGTGCCCCACCCAGGCATATGTGTGATTTTCACTCCGAAAAAAAAATAAAATCAAAATTCTCCATTTGTTATTTTAACAGCAAATTACTCCACCATTCGCTTTGCTGTGGAAGAAATCTTGGAATTTCCTTGACTTATACCTCTTCCTTTCATATTATTCAATCTATGATAAACAGTTAATACCTGAAACTTATGAAAATTCATCTATGACTCTATCTCCACTGGCATAGCCCAAATGATAATCACTTCTTACCTTATAATTGACCTCCTTCCATCCACTAAGATAGACCTTTCTCTCTCTGTTCCAAATGCAGTCATTGTGATAGTTTCAAATATAAATTTCATTACACCACCATGTTTAAGTGATTACAATTATTTCCCATTGCTTTCAGGATAAAGATCGAAACTATTAACATAGCCCAAAAAGGTCTTGTATAATCCACCTCCTTTTTGGTCTCACCAACCTCAGTAAACACTCTCTCTAGTTCAGTTCAATGACCTTCTATTTCTTGAGTGCTGTCCCATCACAGACACAATGCACATGCTGTTCCCTTTTCTTAGAACATTGACTCCACAAACAATCCCCTTCATCTAATCAATTCATGCTCTTCCTGCATATCTCAACTCAGCAATTATTTATGAAAGCTTCCCTTTACCTTCATAATTACATGTTTTATTACTATCTTATGATACTCTCAAACTTTCATTTTTTCTTAATTTTCCTTTCCAAATTTAGTGTGGTTCAATTTTGCATCTATTTTTATTGGTATCTATATTTTCACTAAATTGTAGATTCCTGAAGGCAAATACCATGTCTCATCTATTACTGTATCCCAGAACTTAATTCAATGCCTATTAGGATAATAAGTGAACACATGAATGACTTAGTTGGTTTTCAGACATTTTAACCCAATTGTGAGATCTAGTCACATATTCTTTCTCTAAACCATTTATAATTGCCCCACAGATCTTGTACTTTTCCAGTCTCTTTCTATACAAGGAGATAATTGACACATTGTGAGAATGTAAAATAGACCTTGACCTCTGGCTATCTGTCCCTGCAAAAATAGTGGGCACTAATAATTAGGTAAAACATTTATTTAGCCCCTACTATATGTTAGTTGTTATACTGAGAATTTTAGAAAGTCTATCTCCTTTATATCTTGTAATACAACAATGAGGGTATGTAGTATTATCTCCATTACTCAAGTGACAATCAAGGGAGAGGGACAGAGAAGTTAAGAAACTTGCCAATAGTTACACCATTTGTAGATAATAGATCCATGCTCTTAAATATGATATTTTGATGTTCCTTTTTTCTTCAAATTATACCCTTCTCTCCACTGCCCTTCAGATCAACACTTATAGATGGCTGAATGGGACAGCAGTTCACTTCTGCTTGTTCCAGACATGAGGCAAAATCACTTGTTAAACCAGCTCAAATATTTGTATATTTAGTCATTATAGGAACGTCTTTATATGGTCTTAAAATAGATGTGCAAAGAAGCCTGAAATCACACTGGGAGCCTGATTAGGTCTGGTCCCAAATACGAGCTTCTATAATGGAAGCATAGGAATTGGGAAGCTGAACCCTGAGAATAAACCTGCTAGGGTGTTTCTTGGGTCTAAGAAGAAAAGATAATTGAATAGGGTGAATAGAAAACACAGAAATGGAATATTCTTCACTCATAAGGTATTATTCTATCTAACGCCATTCCACCTCCAAAACAAGTAATCAACTTTCATTTTTAAGTTTCATAAATTTGATAGGAAATCAGAAATATTTAATACTCATCTGTGCATTTTCCTGGCACCCCACTTACCATGGGTTAGAGAAAAGAAATCTATTCTATTTACATTTTATTATGCTTTTTGTTTCTACACCTTTATTAATCCTAATGTGTGAGGGGCATTTTTTAAATCTTTGTCTCCCTAGAATCCATTGTCCCTTTGTTTTACATCTCACTGAAGAAACACACCTTCCCAATTCTCAAATGATGTAAACTTTGGCTCAAAGTTTAGTGCATGACTTGATAAGGTCCTATCAAACTAAATCTTGGAGGTTTTATTTAGGCAAACGAATACATTGACAATATTTTTCATTAGATATGAACTTGGGACAATGTAACTGGCCCTCTTGAGGGCTGTATCACAAGGGAAGGGTGCACTTCACATTAAGGTCGATGGGAAGAAAACACCTGCTCAAGGCTGCAAAAGTCTGTAGTCATGATGACACCTGAATCCAACTTTAGTAACTGGAACATCCTCCTGTATTAGGCAAAAAGGTCATCTTTTATTTTTTTGATCACATCACTCTAAACTGAAGTGATACTTTTTATCATTAATTCAAAAATCCCTACTAATTCAAAAACCATTGTAACAAAAGTTCTGAGACTTTCTATGGTTAATTTTTTTTTATTATATCTTGCTCTTCTAGAAAGAACTAGATATTACCAATGATTCTTTTTTTAGTCAGATACACCTTTATAAATTTATGTTTGTTTTCCCCTATAAATTTTAATAATTGCATTACTTAAACAAATGTATCATGCATACATATCCTTTAAGAGTAATTCAAGAGTGATGAAAATTTCTACAATAAATAACATTCAAACATTAAGAGACAAACAATCCAAAGTATTCATTTTGGGGGCTGGATTTCCAAGGATTTTAGTTTTATGATGTTTCCTATTTTGTTCAGAAGAAAGGAACTGGACAATTCATATGATGCAAATGTAGTCTTTGTAACAGAACTCCTGACTCAAGAGAAATTTTCCAAATAATAAACCCAAGTGTACGATAAATATTTAGGCCCTTTCAAGATGAAGCATTATCATTGTGTACATATCTCTCTATATATATCTCTCTATATATAATTTTTGAATTTTTTAAATACAAATAAAGCTTTTTCTCAGGTTCCAGGTACAGTTTCCACTAAGTAAAAGTAGTTGCCAAATATTTGTTAGTAATTATTGGTTGATGTGGGAACATTAATCTGATAACAATGGTAATGACCTCGTGCTGGATTTTGTATACTTATGATTTTTCAACAAATTATACATTTTTTCGAGCAATAAAATCATTTAAAGTTACCAAATGCTGAATAAATACCTTACAAAAAAGGAAATAACTATAAAACTATAGTCTCCAGTTAAAGAAATACAGATGCACTTCATCTTACTACATAGGGTTAGGATGACTGACCTGCCCGTGGAAAGCTTCCTAGGCGCGCCATCTGGTGGTCATAACTCAGAGTGACTCTATCAGAGTTTGTATCCTGACATTTTTACACTTTTAAATAGAATCTCTCAATTTGTGCCATTATATTTATTAACATAATACCATATACAACTTCACTAAAAGTATAACGTTTATGAAAATGTATTTAATTTTTTTCTAAAAATATAGTATTCCCTGCTTTACTCCTTCATTCTACTAAGTATGTACTAAAATGAGGATAATGTCACGACTCGTTTTTTTGCCAACTAACTCTACTTAATTTTTCTCCATAGCATTTCTAATTCCTTTACTCATCCCTTCCCAATAACTTACAAGTTGCTTGAGAATAGGAGCAGCTTCTGTTGTGGCCATTGAGTTCCACAATATTTAATTGAAGAGGTCCGTGGACAGTGTCTCCATCCTTAAATGGGGGGCTACACAGCACTAGATACACACACACACACACACACACACACACACACACATATATATATATATATATATATATATTTTTTTTTTTTTTTTGCATGGGCAGGCACCGGGAATCGAACCCAGGTCTCCGGCATGGCGGGTGAGAACTCCGCCACTGTTGCCCACTCAATACATATTTTTAAATAAATGAGTATTTTTGCTAAATTATAGATATTATTACATTTGAAAGATCTGGAGAATATAGTAGCACAGGTTCATAGGGTTGCTGCGTTAGGCAATAACAGATTAATTTGACTGAAGTCATGAGTAGAGTTAACTATGAAGTATGAATATGTGAGGATCGGGATTATTGTCAATGCTCATTTAAAGGATTTATACAAGAGATTTGATTTATTCTCCAGTACCCGGAAACAATGGGAGAAAGTCACAGGAAAGCAACATTTCTTCTCAGAATTAGGATGGCCATTCCTAAGAAGTAGAGATTTTGGGAAATGAAAAGGACTGCTATCAAAAATATGAGATTCTCCTTTGATGAAACTGCTAAAGTATATTCCAACTGTTTTTTTTTTTAATTTAGGGCGTATATAGAAGGCATTCACCTTGAATTACTGATTAGGTTGAATAATTTTAACACATATCTGTGACATAAGAAAATACACCTTTTACATGAAGGTGTGAAACACTAAAAGAAAGTACCTTTTATTTAAGTTTGAATTTTCTTCTTCCTTCCTGGCCCACGGCTTCGATGCGTAGGGTTAATATAACATCCAATCTTCTGGGAATTATTTATATGCATGAATGCTAAAATGTGGATGACTGTAATTAAACATTTCTTAAACAATATTTAATTTCTGTTCCATAGTCACCTGATAATCTATCATCAAAAAAATTCTCCTATTTAACTATAGCTGCCAAGAGTATCTATCCACCTTAGGGTATAGCTTTAAAATTTCAAGCATTACTTTTCTCATTTAAAATATAAACTCATCCATCTCTATGTGACATGAAATTCTGAGAACTATAAAAGATAGGATTTTAATAATTTTAATTATTTAGTTCCAGAAATTAGCTTAACAGAAGGTATAAAATGCTTTATTTTTTATCAACATCTGACATAGTGGCTTGATTTCCTTTTCAATTATTCTGAGAATATAAGTAGAAAACCCAATTTTATTATTTTGGATGTATTATAGAGATTCAGCATTCTCACCATTTCGATTTATATTTACCAAGTTTAGTCATCACAACCAGGGAATTACTCCCTATAATTATATTTCTGGAATTATACCCAATTCTTGGTGAGTGACAAGAGGAAAATTTTTTTAAGGTAACTGAGTATAATGATGTGTTTAAGAAAAAGACCTGAATAAGGATATTTTTTGGTAGCCATTCCTCAAATCCTGTGTATACTCTTTGTGACAAGTCACTTGTGATGTGATTCTGATATTTAATTGATATCAAGTTCTAGCAACACTAATGGTGAAGTTAATTTGTTATTCTGTTGTGTAACTGCTCTAAGTTTAAAGTCCTACCTGAGAATAGTTCATTAGTTCATGCCTCCACACAACATTTTAATAAAGTTCATAACAGAACTACTCAATCTAAACCAAAAGTAGCTCTGAGGCAACATATATTTATAGCATGTATATGGGTGAAAAGAACTGAAAGGGAAAGAAATAGCAAAAGTATATTAAATGAGTGAGGTAAAGACTGTAACATATTTATCTGCCTGACTAATGGAAATATCTTCTTTGAACTCTGCTAATAATTCTTTTGGTAGAGTATTAGGAGAAATTATTGATCTTATATGTTACCATCCAAACTGATTTTTTTTAAGAAAAATACATATTGAATCTTTAAAAGAATTGGGTGAAATATTATTTGTACATGTGGGTACTAGAAGCAAGAGAAATTTTGTCCATGGCAAGGGAAACAATTTTAGGAAGCATTTCTAATTGGTTCCCATTTATTCTAATTTAAGTTTATTAAAGCTAATTAATAATATTAAGACCTCTATTCCACTGAAGGAATAAGAAAATGAAATATATTCTAAGCTAATGTCTAGAGATAAAGGAATGTAAAATAAGTTTAAAATGGAAAGCATAAATACTTTCAGTTTTGTTTTTTTTTAAACTAGGTATGTGGGCAAGAGCATCTGTTTCTCACCTACATATTGAGTGTAACCAGGAACCTGACAATCATCTCCCTCACCTTCATGGATTCAAACCTTAAAACTGCCATGTACTTTTTCCTGCAAAATTTCTCCTTAGAAATCTCATTTACATCTGCTTGTATTCCAGATACTTGTACAACTTATCAACCGGTGACAAGAGATTGGATAGGCTACATGGGAAGGACTCAG
This sequence comes from Myrmecophaga tridactyla, assembly GCA_004026745.1. NCBI lineage: Eukaryota > Metazoa > Chordata > Mammalia > Pilosa > Myrmecophagidae > Myrmecophaga > Myrmecophaga tridactyla. The sequence continues at coordinate 20,228 of PVIY010042398.1, forward strand.
AGAATTGTGTTTGATGTACTAAAGTTTCTCTGAACATTTGGACTTTAAGGGAGTTCATCTAATACTGTTGGCATCCACCCAATAGATCTTTGTGAGGGTGTATGTGTAAAAGAAGAATGAAAATTTACAGGAAACTCTGAACTCTGACTTTACACTTTCAAGCATTTAATGTAAATCTTAAAAGTTATCTCAACCTCAAATTGCACTTTAATCATCTATCCAGGGATTTCTTAAGGTTCTTTCTAACTTTGTTCCTTGACTAAATTCACTTTTTAAATTGGGCCCTGTGAGACTGATTAAAATGGCAAGTTATTTTACATGTGTTTAATTTAAGGTAATTCATAGCAGAATACAAAAGTTTCATTCCACCAGTGGGAATCATCTGGTTGCCCTGGTGCAACCTATAGCTCATTATGGCATAAACCACATCAGTTTGTTTGAGGAAGTTTGAGACATTAGCTTCCCCACTCTCTAATTTTACCCTTAGACCAGTAGGGACCCATCTTCTTATTAACCTCTCAAAGGTGTGATTCCACTTCTCTTACATCTCTAACTAGCACACATATTGTGAAAATAGAGTATTATTTTAGGCATCCAGTGGGAGTCACACTATTTAGAACCCATCAGAGTTGATTTGGCTCCAAACATGCCAATCTGAGAATTTCATCTTTAATTAAAAATATTTGTGTAAAGGGTCTCCAAGGACAAAGATGATTATTAGCAACCATAGAGGACATTATGTGAAATCTGATTGATCTCTGGGGT
>PVIY010042399.1:0-21049 GCA_004026745.1 Myrmecophaga tridactyla
AAAGGAATCACCCTGGGGAAAGCCTTTTCAACCCAGAAGTCAGGAGGGAATCTCAGCAGATGTCTGTTGTGTGCCTTCCCATGTGACAGAGAAAGCTGGAGGAAAGCCAGCTGTCTTTCCTCTGAAGAACTATAAATTTGTAACTAAATCCCCTTATTAAAAGCCAATCCATCACTAGTATGTTGCATTCTGACAGCTTTAGCAAACTGAAACAATGGCAGTGTTACTTATAAACCCTCTAATTAGTTATCACTTCTGTCTGTTCCCTTGCATCTAGATTCAACCGCTTTGGGTAGCCTTTCCTCCATCTCTAGCCTTTGTGTACCTCTGGGTCTGCTATATCCTACAGACCTCTGAGGTTACCAGAGTCATAATAATGAAATCATGCAGTATTTGTCCTTTTGTGTCTGACTTATTTCACTCAGCATTATGACCTCAAGGTTCACCCACGTTGTCATATGTTTCAGGACATCATTTTGTTTTACTGCTGTATAATGTTCCATCGTATGTATATACCACATTATGTTTATCCACTCTGTTGGTGGGCACTTGGATTATTTCCATCATCTTGGCAATTTGAATAGTGCCGCTATGAACATCGGTATGCACATGACTGATTGTGTCACTGCCCTAAGCTCTTTTGGGTATATACCAAGTATTGGTATTTCAGGGTTATAGGGCAACTCAATATTTAATTTTCCGAGGAATCGCCAAACTGTCTTCCACAGTGGCTTCACCATTGTACGTTCTTACCAACAGTGAATAAGTGTTCCTATTTCCCAACATCCTCCAACATTTGTAGTTCCCTATAAAAGTTTAATAGTGGCCATTCTTATAGGTATAAGGTGATATCTCATTGTTGTCTTAATTTGCATCTCCCAATAGCCAGTGAAGATGAGCATCGCTTCATGTGTGTGCCAGTTTGAAAGGATGTGTGTACCCTAGAAAAGCCATGTTTTAATCCTAATCCCATTTTGTAAAGGCAGCCGTTTCTTCTAATCCCTATTCAGTACTATATGTTTGAAACTATAATTAGATCATCTCCCTGGAGATGTGACTCAGTCAAGAGTGGTTTTTAAACTAGATGAGGTGCAGATGTGTCTCCATCTATTCCAGATAGGTCTTGATTAGTTTACTGGAATCCTATGAAAGAGGAAACATTTTGGAGAAAGGGGGAAATTCAGAGAGAGCAGAGTATAACAACATAGCCACGCAAAGCAGAGAGTCCACCAGCCAGCGACCTTTGGAGATGAAGAAAAACACCTCCCAGGGAGCATCATGAAACAGGTAGCCAGGAGAGAAACCTGTGTTCGCCATGTGCTTTCTCACTTGAGAGAGAAACCCTGAACTTCATCAGCCTTCTTGAACCAAGGTATCTTTCCCTGGATGCCTTAGATTGGATATTTCTATAGACCTGCTTTAATTGGGACATTTTCTCAGCCTTAGAATTGTAAACTAGCAACTGATTAAATTCCCCTTTTTAAAAGCTGTTCTGTTTCTGGTATATTGCATTCTAGTCACTAGCAAACTAGAATAATGTGCTTTTTAGCCATCTGTATTTGCTCTTCAGAAAAGTGCCTGTTCATTTCATAATTGGGTTGTTCTTTTGTTGGTAAGCTGTATAATTTCTTTATGAACACAGGGTATCAATTATGTGTTTTTTATCTCATATGTGGTTCCCAAATATTTTCTCCCATTGAGTTGGCTCTTCACCTTTTTATCAGACAGAGTCTTTAGACACAGAAGCTCTTGATCTTAAGGAGTTCCCATTTACCTATGTTTTCTTTCACTGTTTGTGCTTTAGGAGTAAAGTTTAAGAAGCTACCTCCTATTACTAGATCTTGAAGATGTTTCCCTGAACTTTCTTCTAGCAGTTTTATGGTACAGGCTCTTACATTTAGATCTTTAATCCATTTTGAATTAATATTTTGTATAGGGTATAGGGTCGGGGTCTTCTTTCATTCTTTTGGCTATTGATACCCAGTTCTCCCTTGCCCTTTTATTGAAAAGACTATTCTGTCCCAGTTCAGTGGATTTGGGGGCCTTGTTGAGATGAAATGTCCAAAAATTTGGTGGTCAATCTCTGCACTCACGATTCTATTCCACTGTTAGTACTACTGTCTTTGCGCCAGTACATTGCTGTTTTAACCACTGGCTTTAAAGTAAGCTTTGAAGTCAGGAAGTGATAGTCCTCCCACTTTCTTCTTCTTTTTTAGGATATTTTTGACTATTCAGGGTCTCTTTCCCTTCCATATAAATTTGATAACCAACTTGTCTAAGTCTTCAAAGTAGGTTGGTGGGATTTTGGTCAGTATTGCATGGAATCTGTAGATAGTTTGGATAGAATTGACATCTTAATGACATTCAGCTTTCCTGTCCAGGAGCATGGAATGTCTTTCCATCTGTTTAGGTCATTTTTTATTTCTTTCAGCAATTGTTTGTAATTTTCTGTGTATAATCCTTGACATCCCTGGTTAGGCTTATTCCTAGATACCTGATTCTTCTGGTCACTATCTTGAATGGAATTTTTTTCTTAATTGTCACCTCAGATAAGTCATTGCTCGTGTATAGAAACATTACTGTTTTTTATACATTAATCTTATATCTCGCCACTTTGCTGAATTTGTTTGTTAGCTCAAGTAGCTTTGTCATGGATTTCTCAGGGTTTTCTAAATATAGGATCATGTCATCTGCAAATAATGAAAGTTGCATCTCTTCCTTTCCTGTTTGGATGCCTTATATTTCTCCTGTTTAATCGTCCCAGCTAGAACTTCTAATACAATGTTGATTGATAGTGGTGACAATGGGCATCCTTGTCTTGTTCCTGATCTTAGGGGGAATGTTTTCATTCTCTTACCATTAAGTATGATGCTGTCTATGTTTTTTTTTTTATATATGCCCTTTATGATATTGGGAAAGTTTCCTTCAATTCTTAACTTTTGAAATGTTTTTATCCAGAAAGGATGCTGAAGTTTGTTGAGTGCTTTTTCAGCATCAATTGATATGATCATATGATTTTTCCCTTTTGATTTGTTAATGTGCTGTATTACATTGATTGATTTTCTTGTGTTGAACAACGCTTGCATTCCTGGTCATGATGTATAATTCTTGGTCATGATGTATAGCTCTTCTAATGTGTCATTGGGATTCAGTATGCTAGTATTTTGTTAAGAATTTTTGCGTTTATGTTCATTAAGGGGATTGGTCTGTAGTTTTCCTTTCTTGTAGAATCTTTATCAAATTTTGATATTAGAGTGATGTTAACTTCATAAAATCAGTTAGTTAGCGTTCCTCAAATTTTTTTGGAGAGTTTGAGTAGGATTAATGTTAGTTCTTTTGGAATGTTTGATAAAATTCCCCTGTGAACCCGTCTGGTCCTGGGCTTTTCTTTGTTGGAAGATTATTGGTGACTGATTGAATCTCTTTATTGGTAATTGGTTTTTTGAGATCTTCTATTTCTTCTTGAGTCAGCATGGATAATTTGTGTGTTTCTAGGAATTTGTCCATTTTATCTAAGTTGTTCAGTTTGTTGGCATATAGTTCATAATATTCTCTTATGATTTTTAAAATTTCTTCATGATCTGTGGTAACAATCCCCCTCTCATTTCTGAGTTTATTTTAGTCTTCTTTCTTTTTTTCTTTGTTAGTCTAGCTAGGGGTCTGTTCTAGTTTGCTAGCTGCCGGAATGCAATATACCAGAAACAAAATGGCTTTTAACAAGGGGAATTTAATAAGTCGCTAGTTTACAGTTCTAAGGCTGAGAAAATGTCCCAATTAAAACAAGTCTATAGAAATGTCTAATTTAAGGCATTCAGGGAAAGATACCTTGGTTCAAGAAGGCCAGCGATGTTCAATGTTTCTCTCTCTCAGCTGGAAGGGCACATGGTGAACATGGCGGCATCTGCTGGCTTTCACGTGGCTCTACCAAAAAGGGACTCTCTCCAAAATGTTTCCTCTTTTAAAGGATTCCAGCAAGCAACTCCACCTTCAGTGGGTGGAGACACACCTCCATGGAAATCATCTAATCAAAAGTTACCACCCACAATTGGGTGGGTAACATCTTCATGAAAGCAATCAAAATGCTCCCACCCAGCAATACTGAATGAGGATCAAAGGGCATGGCTTTTCTGGGGTCCACCACAGATTCAGACCAACACAGGGTCCATCAATTTTATTGATGTTCTTAAGAAACCAATTTTGGTTTTGTTGATTCTTTCTATTGTTTTCCAGTTTATTTCTGCTTTAGACTTCATTATTTATCTTCTTTTATTTGCTTTGGGGTTAGTGTGCTATTCTTTCTCTAAATTCTCCGAGTGAGCAGTTAAATCCTCAAGTGTTGCTCTAGCTTCTTTTTTTAATATAGGCATTTAGTGCAATAAATTTCTCTCTCAGCATGTCTTTGCCACATCCCATAAATTTTGATATGTTGTAGTCCCATTATCATTCATCTCCAGATGTCTACCGATATCTCTAGCAAATTCTTCCTTGACCCATAATTATTTAAGAGTATTATGTTTAATCTTCATATATTTGTGAAAGCTCTGGTTCTATGGTGATAGTTAATTTCCAGCTTTATTCCATTGTGATCAGAGACAGTGCTTAGGATAATTTCAATCTTATTAAATTCGTAAAGACTCAGTCCCAGCATATGTTCTATTCTGGAGACCATTCCCTGTGTGCTAGAGAAAGTGTACAACCTGTGTCTTGTGTAAAATGATCTGTGTATGTCTGTTAGGTCTAATTCATTTATCTCCTTGTTTACGTTCTCTGTTTCCTTGTTGATCCTTTGTCTGCTTTTTCTGTCTGTAGTGGAGAGTGGTGTCTTGAAGTCTCTCAATATTATTGCTGATAATGTCTATAGCTCCCTTTAGTTTTTGTCACTGTTTGCTTCATATATTTTGGTGCTCCTTGATTGGGAGTGTAAACATTTATGATTGTTGTTTCCTCTTGGTGAATTGTCCCTTTTATTAATATGTAGTATCCTTCTTTGTTCTATGATGCCGTTACATTTACAATCTATTTTGTTTCATGTTGCTATAGCTACTCCTGCTTTCTTTTTATATTACAGCTTGCATAGAAGATCTTTTTCCATCTTTTTACTTTCAGTCTAATTGTGTCCTTGAGTCTAAGGTGTGTCTCTTATAGACAGCATATAGATGGATTATCTTTTTTAATCCATTCTGCCTATTGGTGTCTTTAATTGGTGAGTTTAGTTCATGAACGTTCAAGGCAATTACTGTAAAAGCAGTTCTTGGCTCCACCATCTTCTTTAGTTTTTATTTGTCAGATCTATATATTCTTTTCCTTCTCTCTCTTTTTATCCTTTAAATTACCATTACCCATATTTTTCAATTCTGTACTTTCCTCCAGATCTCCCTCTCATCTTTTTTTTCTCAGCTGTTAGGATTTCTTATAGAGCAGGGTCTCTATTGACTAGTTCTTTCAGTGTTTGTTTGTCTTTGAAGATTTTAATCTCTCCCTCAGTTTTGAAGGATAACTTGGGTGGATAAAGAATTCTTGGCTGAAAGCCTTTCTTGTTCAAGATCTTAAATATATCATACCTCTGCCTTCTTGCTTCCATGGTGCCTGTTGAATAGTTCAGAGTCAGTCTTATATGTTTTCCCTTGTATGTAGTAGATGGTTTTCCTCATGCTCCTTCCAGGACTTTCTGTTTCTCTTCAGCACCTGACAGTGTGTGTCCTGGAGTTGGCCTGTTCAGATTTATTTTGTTTGGAGTTTGTTGGGCCTCTTTGATTTGCATATTTATGTCTTTTATAAGGGTTGGGAAGTTTTCCCTGATTATATCTTCAACAAACTTTCCTAGCCCTTTATTTTTCTCTTCTCCTTCTGGGACACCAGTGATTCTTATATTTGTATGCCACTTGTTGTCCTCATATCTAGTTGCATTTTTATCTTTCTTGCCTTTTGTTCTTTTATACACTCCAGTTCATTTGTTCTGTCTTGTAGTTCACTTTATTCTTCCTTCTGCTTCTTCCAATATGCTATCATGTGTGTCTAGTATATTTCTAATTTATTGTATCTTTCATTTCTGTCAGATCTGTCATTTTTCTATTTATTCTTCCAAATTCTTCTTTATGCTCTTCAAGAGCCTTCCTGATATCCTGTATTTTAAAATAAATATTCTTGAGTAGTTCCATATTCTGTGTTCCTCTGGAATTTTGATTTGCTCATTTGGCTGGGCCATTTCTGCTTGGATCTTCACAGGCTTTGTAATTTTCCATTGTATTTGGGGCATTTGATTATCTTAATGTGGTTATTTTGCACGTTGGTTTCCTTCACGCTTCTAAAGTTTTGTATTTACTCGGTTTTGCAGTGAAGGTTTCCTTTTATTCTTGGTTTGTCAGTTATTCTCTGTCGTATCAAGATCTGGATCTCGTGTGGGGGACACAGGTCACCTGGAAGGTCTGCGAGAAGCTGGGCTGCAGTGCACAGGTGCTTTTGTGGTAAGTGATTGCCTACCATGCGGGAGACCTGGAGTGACTCCTGGTCCATGCACCCCCCCAAAAAGAAAAAAAGATAATAAAATAAAATAAAAATATAATAAAGATATGAAAAAACAGCAAGAGCAACAATAGTACATACCTCAACAGTAGGAGGCCCCAGAGTCAGAAGACACACCAAGATATATTAGGAGTGAACTCAGACTGGTGCCCACCAAAGGGAGTGAGAATTTAAGAAAAAAAAAAATGAAATAAAATATAATAACAAAAAATGATATTTAAAATAAGAAATAGAAAATAATCAGTAACAAATATAGAAATAGAAAATAGCTACAAAAATTAAAGTAAAAATGTAAAAACAACTATACTACTAATAAAAATATTTATAGAAAAATTTATTTAAAAAGGGGAAAAATAATATTAGGAAAAAAATAAAAAATATAAAAACCTAGGCAGATAGGGAGCTAGTTTGTCTGCACTTACCGCTTCTTGCCAGCAGGTGATGCTCCTGAGGCTCCTCCCTCTGGCCTACCTCTTCTGACCTGCAGCAGCTTGAGCTCAGTGTGCACGGTGTGGGGGCTGCTCCTGGTCCTCAGCAGCCTGACTGCCTGTCCCCATCGGCTTACTGGGAAGCTAACCAGTGCCCGAGGGACTAGTCGACCTACAGCATCCAGTGGCTGGAGGGTCTGCCAGACACTACACATTGGCGGTGCCAGTGATCACTCTGCCATCCTGGGGCCTGGTCCCCTGCGGTGGACGACTGGGTCTGCCTCCAGGTCAACTATGACCCTGTGTGGGGAGGTCTCCCCACCTGGCAGCTGGGGTGGGCTTGAGTGGAAGGACAGTGATTTCCCACCAGTCACACCTCTTCTTATGCCGCAGCCCGCCCCTGGTGGGATCACAGTCCCTCCCTGCTCTCCCCACCCTGATGCCCTGCTTCTCTCCTCCCCCAAGTTCCCTAGAGACCTGTTTGATTACTCCACCCAGGACAGCAATCCTGGTTATTTTCTCCCTGTTCCCTGTCTTGTTCTATGGAGTAGGAGTGAACTCAATCTCTTCTGCTCCGCCATCTTCCTGGATGTCTGACTATGGTTTTTCATATGGCACCATCACTCTTCAAAGAATCAATTTCTGTTTTAATTGATTGCTGTGGAAATATGTATTTAATCATAGTGAACTTAAATGAAGAAACTTTCTGATCTGAAATCTTTCTTTGGAATTGTTTAATCTATTTTCTGTTTCTGTTTCTCCAGTGCTTGGAAATGAAACTGTATATTCATGTCTGTTTTCTAGGCAGACATTACAGTGGTATGGCACTTTAGTTCCTTTATTGTTTTTAACTGTATTTGCATTGGAAAGTTAAGGTTTTTGTGATTTCCTATAAGAAGTAAATAAAGACATTTCATATTTTGGGGGGAATAAAGTGGAATATAAGTAAGAAAAAATATTGATGAAGAATTCAATTTTGAATCCAAGTTGCAGTGATGTAGAAGATATGCAGAGGCATGTCTCTATACCATGTGTTAGCCTGATAACCTGGGCCCATCCTTTGATCTGAGTCTGTTTCTGCTTTGAGAACAGGGGTGAGAGCACCTGATCTGTGTTTCTCATGGATTCATGGAGAGGAAATGAGATAATTGACATTGCAAGTGCTTTAAATAGTAAAGCTCTCTGAGTAGATAAGGCATTATTATTTCATCCCGAAGTACTTTGGGGAGGGGATAAATAATTTATTTAGCACAATAAGTTCATCCTCAGATGCGCTAAGTGCCCATACTATAAGGTACTCAAGCCAACACTGGCAATTTAGGACATTATAGAGAGAAGAGGTCAAGGAAGCACATCTTATTTGTGTCTTTTTATTAAGTTGAGTGCTTTTCCAGACAAGTTATTCTTTTTTTAAAATTTTTAATTATTTTTAAATAACATGTATACAAAAAAGCAGTAAATTTCAAAGTACATTGTAACAATTAGTTAGAGAAAGATTTCAGAGTTTGGTATGGGTTACACTTCCACAATTTTAGGGTTTTATTTCTAGCTGCTCTAAGGTACTGGAGACTAAAAGAAATATCATATACTGATTCAGCACTCATACTCCTTTGTTAAACCCGACCTTTTCTGTATAACTCCACCATTACCTTTGATCTTTCACTCTTAAGGTATATTTGGGCTATGGCCATTCCAACTTTTTCATGTTAGAAGGGGCTGTTGATAATATGGGATAGGGGGATGGAACTTTCTATAAAGGCTGGCCCTTCTGCATTTCAGGACTTATGTGGTCCAGGGACCCATCTGGAGGCTGTAGGTTTCTGGAAAGTTACCCTAGTGCATAGAACCTTTGTAAAATCTTATAAAATGCCCTAGGTGTTCTTTTGGATTGGCAGGAATGGTTTTGATTGGATAGTAGCAATGTCTAACTGAAGTTTGCATAAGAGTGACCTCCAGAGTAGACTCTCAACTCTATTTTAACTCTGTTAGCCGCTGATACCTTATTTGTTACCCTTCTTTTCCCCCTTTTGGTCAGGATGGCATTGTTGATCCCATGGTGCCAGGGCCAGACTTATCCCTGGGGGTCATTTCCCACGCCACCAGGGAGACTTCATCCCTGGATGTCTTGTCCCATGTAGGTCGGGGGGACAATGGTTTTATAACAAGTTATTCTTAAGTAAATAAGAAATGTTTTAAAGTGGTGATACTTCATAGAGAATGTAGTTGTATCCCATAATATGTAGTGTCCCATACTGGTATTTGAGCCTTCATGGAATTTCAAAAATATGAAACTTTGTAATAGAAACTACGTTTCTTATTCATGTCTTCCATAACACATTTTGATTAAATTGCCAGTAAATTTTCTTGACTTGATTAATTTTTTCATTAATAAACATAATAATGAAGTAGATTCATTTGCTTACTCAATAATTGTTTATTTTGAGGTAGCCATACTTTTCTTTGTCCACCTGGGAGGCTGAAAATTTTGGTTTAATGATCTTTTTCAAGACTAATTCATCTGTTAGCTATGTGATTTAGCATGGAGGCTCATATTAAGAGAAAATGTTAATAGCTTGCTTTTTATAATGGCTTTGGAATAAGATGTGGAACACAGTGAGGTATGACCCACGCTTTGGCTGGCTCTCTTCTGTGCCTCCTGGAACTAGACCCCAGTCCCACATAGTCCTCTTTGCCTGGGTTGTTTGGGCCTCCACAGGGGACCCTCTTGGACAGGTCACTTACATGGTGCATATCATTCCCTCCTACCTTCTTTGGTGCACTACTGCATCTTGCAGGCACAACCACAGCTTCTTCTGGGTAAGTGGTGATGTCGCCCAGTGTTTTGAGGTAAGGTCCCAAGAGACGTTCTTCCAGTGCGGAATGGAGCATGGTTGACGTGAGGCCCTGGGTTTCCATGTTGTGCTGAGGCTTATCGCGCACTCTCAGGGCCTCCTTTCTTTAGATCCAGAAGTAAGTCCGTGGGACCAGTGGGTGTGGGGCCAGTTCAGTGAGCATGTACCGTGGTGAGTCAGAATCCCTCCTCCTCCACTGTGTGCCTCCTAAGGCCTGGCTCTTGGGCCAGGCTTGTCTGCCCTGAGTTCCACTGACTCAGGAATGGGTCTTATTCAGGTGAGCATGCCCCTGTGGTCAGCTCCAAGCCCTGACCTGGGCACATTTAAGCCCATGCAGGTGCCACCAAAGGAATCTACGTACAAGTCTTCAAGTTATTACAGCACCCATAGGCCAAGAATTAGATTGGAACATTGAGGTAGAAGGGAACTTACAAGACCCTACTGAACAGAAGAGTAAGATGAGACCCAGAAAGGACCATGAATATTGAAAGAAGTCATTATCACTCTCATTTATGAGCACCTGATATGGGTTAGGCTCTGTGCTAGGCACTTTGTGAATCTTTCATAACCAGCATCCTTTTTTTAATCTTCTAACAACCATAGGAAGCCCATCAAACCTCATGGAATCTATGGGCCCATAGGGGTTCTGATACCCTTTCAGATTTGTGAAGTAAAAACTGTTTTCATAATGGTAAGGAGACATTATTTCCTCTTTTACTATTTTCACTGCTGATACAAAAGCAGTGATGGGTAAAACTGCTGGTGCTTTAACATCAGTCAAGGCAGTCGTGCCAAATCGAACTAACAGTTATTATATTCTTCACTGTCACACACTCACATTAAAAAAAAATCAGCTTCACTTGAGAATGTCCTTTATAAAGCAGTAACAATTATTATTTTAAATCTTGACCCTTAAGTGCATATCTTTTTCATATTCTGTGAGATAAAATTGGAAGTTCTGAAAATGCACTTCTGCATGATGAAATACAATTGTCTCGAGGAAAAGCTCCTGTGATTTTTGAGTCAGAGCTGAGCTACGTCTTTTCCCAGAACATTGTTTTTACTTTAAAGAACAACTGACAACAAAACCATGGTTATTTGGACTTTTGTTTGTGGTAGACAGTGTCACAAAATTAAACTAAGTGAGCCTTTCATTTTAAGGAAAATAATTACCTCTTTTTGTGGCAAACGATAAAATTCAAGTTTTCAAGCAATATTCAGAATTTTGGACAACTTTTATCTGCCATGGTGAGCTAGCTTGACAGTGTCCCAGTATTTAAAGATTTTTCTTATGAAGTTGGTGGAAATATTGTATTAACAAATGTGATTCTTTGACTTTATATTTTGAAATGTGTTAAAGATATGCATAATTAGTTGAACCAATATTTTTCACATGATTATTATGTAATATTCAAAAATCATGCATGGATAGGGCAGTGTGGTGGCTCAGTGGCAGAATTCTCACGTGCCATGCTGGAGACCTGGGTTGGATTCCCAGAGCCTATGCCAAAAAAAAAAAAAAAATCACGCATGGATAAAATATCTGTTCAAAGTGCAAGATTGATAGAGTAATGGGTTTTAATGTAGTAAGAGTCCAAAAGTTTATTGGTAGTGTTTCAGATTCCATATAACCTTTAAAAAACTGCCACTTGTCAGGTTTGAGTACGGTAGCAAAGAATAATATCCACACTTATCTGACAAGGCAATTAAAATGCTTCTCCCTTTTCCAGCCTTACATTTATTTTTTTCCCATATATTTCAATGAAAAGAACCTGTCACAACAAATTCAGTTCACAAACATGGGAATCCAACTGTATTCTCTTAAGCCAGATATGAAGGGATTTGCAGAAGTTCTTCTCACTAATTTATTTTATTTTGGAAGATATGGTTATTTTTGTTAAAAATATTAGTTTTGTTATTATGTAGTGAGTTTGTTATTCACTTAAAATAATGAGTAAAGGGCGGGCCACGGTGGCTCAGCAGGCAAGAATGCTCACCTGCCATGCCAGAGGACCCGGGTTCAATTCTCTGTGCCTGCCCATGTGAAAAAAAAAAAGAGTAAATATTTAAAAACTTTTCAGTTTTAATTTCTGATATGGTAAATATCAATAGATATAACCTACTTGAAAAACTTATTTGGAAAGAAGAAAGGGGTCCTGAGTTTAAAAAGTTTGAGAACCAATGGTCTAGTCTAAAAGTTTACTGTGGTCATTTAATTAAGGTCATTTAATGACCCTGGAGAACCACCGAGTTGATGAGCCCATCTGCTTCCTCACACTCAGTCAGTGAGAAGAGTGAGAGAGCTATCCTTCCATCATCCATTCATCCATCCATCCACTCACCTATCACCTATCCATCCACCCATCCACCCATCCATCCATCCATCATCCATCCATCTGTCATCCATCATCCATCCATTGTCCTTCCATCATCCATTCATCCATCCATCCACTCACCTATCACCTATCCATCCACCCATCCACCCATCCATCCATCCATCATCCATCCATCTATCATCCATCATCCATCCATTGTCCTTCCATCATCCATTCATCCATCCATCCACTCACCTATCACCTATCCATCCACCCATCCACCCATCCATCCATCCATCATCCATCCATCTATCATCCATCATCCATCCATTGTCCTTCCATCATCCATTCATCCATCCATCTACTCACCTATCCACTCACCTATCCATCCACCCACCCATCCATCATCCATCCATCATCCATCCGTCGTCCTTCCATTATCCATTCATCCATCCATCCACTCATGTATCCACTCACCTATCCATCTACATACCCACCTAATCCCCTCCTACCTTTCTTTTCAGGTGAGTGTTGTTAATAGGAAAGATTTTCGTTGAGAAGGAAATCAGTTGTCTGAAAATTCATTTCAACTTTAATATTAAAAGTAGTTTAAGAGGGCGGGCCACAGTGGCTCAGCAGGTAAGAACGCTTGCCTGCTGTGCCCGAGGACCTGGGTTCGATTCCTGGTGCCTGCCCATGTTAAAAAAAAAAAAAAAAGTAGTTTAAGAAATTTTCATCTTTAAAATTATAGGTAATTTAAGAAATTGATATTATGATTTGATTTTTCATGCAGAAGCCCTTTAAGCAATTTACTTTGAGATGGTAGCTCTAAACTAGACTTTTCTGTTGATCAGCATCATTTATTGAGTACCTGTAGGTCTGTGCTGAATGTTGAGAAGGCAATCAGGGTATTGTAGGTTTCTGATCCTAAGCATTTAAAAAAATACTTTTATGAGGGAGAGAAGACTGGTAGGACAAGCTCTCAACTGAAAAGCTGCCTGGGAAGAGGAAGGAGAAGACAGATATTTGGCACTTGCCGCAACAGTAGCCCTGCGGCAGTGCCCTGTGGTGGAGGGGGCCTGTGACTGAAGAGGTGGTCAGCTTCAGCTTAGGACTGGAACAGTCTGGCAGGCTACATCACCTGTTGAGAAATTCACACTTCACTCTGTGTCAGGAGGCAGAGCTCATTGGCTGGCTCATTGTTCATTTTCTGTGCAGAAACAGGTATGTGAGCTCTGGGCACCAGAGAGGGCCTAGCTGTGTGCCCACTGGGGAGTGCTCAGCCACTGGCTGCTGAGGTGAGAGGCAAAGGTGTCTATACCTCACTGTCTCTCCCTTTGTGTGAGTTCTGGGCTGGTTCTATCACTCCTTATGCAAATATATTCAAGCCTTTTCTGATGGGAAGGAATCCTGGGGAGGAGGGAATTCTGACTAATTGCATTTTCCTTTTGGTTTCAAGACTGTCATTAGGAAAAACTTTCCCCCCTATTGTTTGTTTATTTCTTATCCATATTTTTTACTCATCTGTCCATATCTTAGATAAAAGGAGCATGAGACACAAAATTTTCACAATCACACAGCCCCACTGTGAAAACTGTATCATTATACAATCATCTTCAAGAAACATAGCTACTGGAACACAGCTCTACAGTTTCAGGTACTTCCGTCTAGCCACTCTAATACACCATAAACTAAAAAGGGGATATTTTTATAATGCGTAAGAATAAATTCTCCAAGTTCACTTATTAATGTTAGTTCATATCAGTGAGAACATACAGTATTTGTCCTTCTGTTTCTGGCTAATTTCACTCAGCATAATGTCCTCAAGGTCCATCCATGTTGTTTTATGCTCCATGACTTTATTAGCTGCATAATATTCCATTGAATGTATATAACACAGCTTGTTTAGCCACTCTTCCATTGATGGACATTTGGGCTGTTTCCATCTCTTGGCAATTGTAAATAATGCTGCTGTAAACATTGGTATGCAAATGTCTGTTTGTGTCCTTGCCCTCATGTCCTGTGAATAGATACCTAGCAATGGTGTTGCTGTATCATATGGCAATTTCTATACTTAGCTTCCTGAGGAACCTCCAAACTGCCTTCCACAGTAGTTGTACCATTTTACATTCCCATCAACAGTGGATAAGTGTGCCTCTTTCTCCATATTCTCTCCAGCACTTGTTATTTTCTGTTTTTTTGATAATGGCCATTCTTGTGGAGGTGAGATGATACATCATTGTGGTTTTGGTTTGCATTTCCCTAATAGCCAGGGAAGTTGAGCATCTTTTCATGTGCCTTTTAGCCATTTGTATTTCCTCTTCTGAGAAGTGTCTGTTCATGTCTTCTGCCCATTTTTTAATTGGGTTGTTAACAATAATTAATTTTTTGTTGTTGAGTTGAAAAATCTCTTTATATATTCTGGATACGAGACCCTTATCTGATATGTTGTTTCCAAATATTGTCTCCCATTGTGTAGGCTGCCTTTTTACTTTCTTGACAAAGTTCTTTGATGCACAAAAGTGTTTAATTTTGAGGAGTTTCCATTTATCTCTTTTTTCAGTGCTCATGCTTTGGATGTAAGATCTAGGAAACCACCTCTAATTATAAGTTTTATAAGCTATTTCCTTACATTTTCTACTAAAAGGTTTATGGTCTTAGCTGTAATGTTTAGGTCTTTGATCCATTTTGAGTAATTTTTGTATAAGGTATGAGATATGGATCCTCTTTCATCCTTTTGCATATGGATATCCAGTTCTCCAAGCACCTTTTATTGAAGAGAATTGTATTAGGGTTCTCTAGAGAAACAGAATCAACAGGAAATATTCGTAAATATAAAATTTATAATAGTATCTCATGTAACTGTGAGAACGTAGAGTCCAAACTCTGCAGGGCAGGCTGTGAAGCTGACGAGTCCGATGGAGGGTCTGGACAAACTCCACAGGAGAGACTAGCTGGCTGAAGCAGGAAGAGAACCTGTCTCTTCTGAATCCTCCTTAAAAGGCTTCCAATGATTAGATTAAGCATCACTCATTAAAGAAGACACTCCCTGTGGTAGTTAGATTCAGTTATCAACTTGGCCAGGTGAATGTACCTAGTTTTGTTGCTGCGGACATGAGCCAATGGTACGGGAACCTCATCTGTTGCTAATTACATCTGCAGTCAGCTAGGAGGTGTGCCTGCTGCAATGAATGACGTTTGACTTAATTGGCTGGTGCTTAAATGAGAGCACAACGTAGCACAGCCCAAGCAGCTTGGCATTCCTCATCTCAGCACTCGCAGCTCAGCCCAGGCCTTTGGAGATGCAGAAGGAAGTCACCCCGAGGAGAGTTGTTGGAACCCAGGGGCCTGGAGAGAAGGCCAGCAGAGACCATCCTGTGCCTTCCACGTAAGGAAGAACCTCAGTGGAAAGTTAGCTGCCTTTCCTCTGAAGAGCTAACAAAATAAGTCCCCTTTTATTAAAAGCCAATCCGTTTCTGGTGTGTTGCATTCCGGCAGCTAGCAAACTACAACACTCCCCTTGGCTGATTACAAATGGAGTCAGCTGTGAATGTATCTGAAGTGATCATGATTTAATTCTATGAAATGTCCTAATAGGAAAAGACAGGCCAGCACTTGCCGAAACAGACAAACAGGTACCACCACCTGACCAAGTTGACACATGAACCTGACCATGACAAGACTGTTCTGTCCCAGGTGAGTTCGCTTGACTGTGTTATCAAAGATCAATTGTCCATAGATGAGAGGGTGTATATCTGAGCACTTTGTTTGATTCCATTGGTCAATATATCTATCTTTATGCCATTACCACGCTGTTTTGACCACAGTAGCTTGGTAATATGCCTTAAAGTCAGGTAGTGTGAGACCTCTGACTTCATTTTTCTTTCTCAAGATATTTTTAGCTACTTGGGCCATCCTGCCCTTCCAAATAAATTTATTTATTTGTTTTTCTATTTCTGCAAAGTAAGTTTTCCGGATTTTAATTGGTATTGCACTGAATCTATAAATCAATTTATGTAGAATTGAAATCTTAACTATATTTAGGCTTCCAATCCATGAACATGGTATGCTCTTCCATTTATTTAGGTCTTATGTGATTTATTTTAGCAATTTCTTGTAGTTTTCTTTATTTAGGTCTTTTGTACCCTTAGTTAAATTTATTCCTAAATATTTTATTCTTTTGGTTGCAATTGTAAGTGGATTTTTTTTCTTTATTTCCCCCTCAAATTGCTCATAACTAGTGTGTAGAAACACTACAGATTTTTGAGTGTTGATCTTGTAACCTGTCACATTGCTGTACTCATTTATTAGCTCTAGTAGTTTTGCTGTAGATCTTTTGGGGTTTTTTTTTTTTTTTTTTTTTAACATGGGCAGCCACTGGGAACCGAACCTGGGTCCTCTGGCTTGGCAGGCAAGCATTCTTGCCCACTGAGCCACCGTGGCCCACCCACTTTTGGGGTTTTGACATATAGTATCATATCATCTGCAAACAGTGAGGGCTTTACTTCTTCCTTTCCAATTTTAATGCCTTGTATTTCTTTTTCTTGTCTAATTGCTCTGGTTAGAACTTCTAACACGATGTTGAATAACAATGGTGACAGTGGGCATCCTTGTCTTGTTCTGGATCTGGATAGTGTGAGCTGTGGGTTTTCATTTATTCCCTTTATCATGTTGAGGGAGTTCCTTTCTGTTGCTATACTTTGAAGTGTTTTCAGCAAGAGAGGATTTTGAGTTTGGTCATATGCCTTTTCTGCATCAATCAAGATGATCATGTGGTTTTTCAGTTTTGATTTGTTAATATGGTGTATTACATTAATTGAGTTTCTTATGTTGAACCATCCTTGCATACCTGGAATAAATCCCACTTGGTCATGGTGTATAATTCTTTTAATGTGTTACTGGATCTGGTTTGCAAGAATTTTGTTGAGGATTTTTGCATCTGTATTCATTAGAGAGATTGTTCTGTAATTTTCTTTTCTTGTAGTATCTTTGTCTGGCTTTGGTATGAGGGTGATGTTGGCTTCATAGAGTGAGTTAGATAGCCTTCCCTCCTCTTCAGTTTTCTTGAAGTCTTTGAGCAGGATTGGTACTAATTCTTTCTTGAATGTTTGGTAGAATTTATGTGTGAAGCCATTGGGTCCTGGACTTTTCTTTTTTGGGAGCTTCTTGATGACTAATTCAATTCCTTTACTTGGGATTGGTTTGTTGAGATCATCTATTTCTTCTTGAGTCAATATTGGTTGTTCATGCCTTTCTAGGAAGTTGTCTATTTCATCTGCATTATCTAGTTTATTAGTATAAAGTTGTTCATAGCATCTTCTCATTACCTCCTTTATTTCTGCTGTGTCAGTGGTTATGTCTCCTCTTCCATTTCTAATTTTATTTATTTGCATCCTCTCTCTTCTTTTTGTCAGCCTTGCTAAGGTTCCATCAATTTTGTTGATTTTCTCAAGGAACCAACTTCTGGTTTTGTTGATTTTCTGGATTGTTTTCATGTTCTCAATTTCATTTATTTGTGCTTTAATCTTCATCATTTCTTTTCTTTTGCTTGATTTGGGGTTAGTCTGCTATTCTTTCTATAGTTCTTCCAAGTGAACATTTAATTCCTTGATTTTTGCTCTTATTTTTTGATACAGGCATTAAGGCAATAAATTTCCCTCTTAGCACTGCCTTTGCTGCGTCCCATAAATTTTGATATGCTGTATTTTCATTTTCATTTACCTCTAGATATTTACTGATTTCTCTTGTAATTTCTTCCTTGACCCACTAGTTGTTTAAGAGTGTGTTGTTTAGCCTCCATATATGTGCAGATTTTCTGGCCCTCTGCCTATTATTGATTTTCAACTTCATTCCTTTATGATCTGTGAAAGTGTTTTGTATGATTTCAATCTTTTTAAATTTATTGAGACTTACTTTGTGACCCAGCATATGGTCTATCCTTGAGAATGATTCATGAGCACTTGAGAAAAAGGTGTTTCCTACTGTTGTGGGGTATAATGTTCTATAAATGTCTGTTAAGTCTAGGTCGTTTATGTATTATTCAAATTCTCTGTTTCTTTATTGATCCTCTGTCTAGATGTTCTGCCTGTTGATGACACAGCAGGGAATTGAGGTTTCCAATTATTATGGTAGATGTGTCTATTTCTCTTTTCAGTGTTTTCAGTGCTTGCCTCATGTATTTTGGAGCACTCTGGCTCGGTGCAAGAATATTTATGATTGTTATGTCTTCTTGATGAATTGTTCCTTTTATTAATACATAGTGTCCTTCTTTGTCTCTTTTAATTGCTTTACATTTGAAGTCTAATTTGTCAGATATTGTTATAGCTACTCCTGCTCTTTTCTTATTGTTGTTTGCATGAAATATCTTTTTCCAACGTTGCACTTTCAACCTATGTTTGCCCTTGGGTCCAAAATGCATCTCCTGTAGACAGCATATAGATGGGTCCTGTTTTTTAATCCATTCTGCCAGTCTATGTCATTTGACTGGGTAGTCCAATCCATTAACATTTAGTGTTATTACTGTAAGGCATTACATTTTGCCGCCTTCTTCTACCATTTTGCCTTTTGGATTTTATGTGTTATATCTCATTTTTTTTCTCTTTTTACTTTAACTGATAGGCTCATTTCTACACTTTTCCCCACACCTCTCTCTCCTGTCTTTTCCTATCTGCCTCTCGTGTTCCCTTTAGTATTTCTTGTAGAGCTCGTCTCTTGGTCACAAATTCTCTCAGTGATTTTTTTGTCTGAGAATGTTTTAATTTCCCCCTCATTTTTGAAGGACAGTTTTGCTGGATATAGAATTCTTGGTTGGCAGTTTTTCCTCTTTTAGAATCTTAAATATATCATACCAGTGTCTTCTTGCCTCCATGTTACTGTTGAGATATCTACACCTAGTCTTATTGGGCTTCCCTTGTATGTGATGGATTGCTTTTCTCTTGCTGCTTTGAGAATTCTCTCTTTCTCTTTGACATCTCACATTCTGATTAGTAAGTATTTTAGAATATGTCTGTTTGGATAGATTCTGTTTGGGATATGCTGCACTTCTTGAATCTGTAATTTTATGTTTTTCATAAGAGTTGGGACATTTTCAGTGATAATTTCCTCCATTAGTCTTTCGCCTCCTTTTCCCGTCTCTTCTTCTGGGACACCCACAACACGTATATTTATGCGCTTCATGTTATCATTCAATACCCTGAGTCCCTGCTCATATTTTTCCATTCTTTTCCCTATATTTTCTTTTGCTTGTCAGCTTTCAGATATTCTGTCCTCCAGTTCACTAATCCTTTCTTCTGTCTCTTCAAATCTTCCGTTGTAGGTTTCGATTGTTTTTTTAGTCTCTTCTGTGGTGCCTTTCATTCCCATAAGTTGTGATTTGTTTTTTCAAACTTTCTATTTCTTCTTTTTGTTGGCCCAGTGCCTTCTTTATATCCTCCCTGAACTTGTTGATTTGATTTTTGATGAGATTTTCCTTTTCTGTTCGAACATCCTGAATTAGTTGTTTCAACTCCTGTGTCTCATTTCAGTTGTTAGTTTGTTCCTTTATAGGGGCATATCTTCAATTTTCCTAGTATGACTTATTATTTTTTGGTGGTGTCTAGGCATTTGATTTCCTAATTAGCTCATTCTGGAGGTTGTTTTCATTCTTTTACTTAGGATTTTCTTGCTTGATGGCTTTGTTCTCTATCTGTTCTTTGACATTCAGTTCAGCTTATTCTAGACCTCTAGCATAGGTTTTGTTTAACGGATCAGAATTTTTCATTTCTTGTTTTTTGCCCTGCTATATGGAGCCTTCCCCCCACCCCCCTCAGGAGGGTCTCTTTAGGTCTTATAGGCCACAGTCAGATTTTCCCAGACCAGACTGGCCTCCTCTCTCGAGGAAAGAGTCACCTGCATCAGTTTTCCTGGAGGGTGAGACCCAGCGGTTGAAAGACTTTCCTATGGAGCCTCTAGACTCTGTGTTTTTCCTATCCTGCTCAGTATGTGGCTTTGTCTGCCTGCGGGTCCCACCAGCATAAAGTGATGTGGTACCTTTAGCTTCAGCAGACTCTCCCTGCTGGGGGCATGGGTGAGACAGAGGAGAGGTTGTAGGCTGGCTTTAATTGTGTATTAGTTAGGGTTCTCTAGAGAAACAGAATCAACAGGGAACACTTGCAAATATAAAATTTATAAAAGTGTCTCACGTGACTGCAGGAACACAGAGTCCAAAATCCACAGGGCAGGCTGCGAAGCTGACGACTCCGATGGAGGGTCTGGATGAACTCCACAGGAGAGGCTCACCAGCCGAAGCAGGAATGGGGCCTGTCTCCTCTGAGTTCTCCTTAAAAAGCTTCCCATGATTAGATTTAGCATCACTAATTGCAGAAGACACTCCCCGTTGGCTGATTACAAATGGAATCAGCTGTGGATGCAGCTGACGTGATCATGACCTAATCCTATGAAATGTCCTCGTTGCAACAGACAGGCCAGCGCTTGCCCAATCAGATAAACAGGCACCACAACTTGGCCAAGTTGACACGTGTCCCTAACCATGACAGTCCACCCCTTGTCAACTTGGCACCCATACATATATTACCTTAAACCATACATAATTTCCAAATGAAAACAAATAAGCACACATTTTTTTCTTTTACCTGCCAATACTCAACTGTCCTGCATATAACTGGAAACACATTAAATCTCTCCAGAATAGGGTGCAAATCCTTGGGCAACATTCATTCTTAAACTTGATATCTTACAACTTAAATAGTATAACATTAACAAAACAGCATTACAGTCCTTGTTTCTGTAACTGATCATGTGGTCGAAGTTCATATTTATCACTTCCTTCTTCCACTACCCATTCCATGTTCCCTTTACCCTCAGCAAGCACTTCAGCTGGCCGTGGCTCTTTGCCTGGTGGGGTGACCCAAACCTTCATTCCTGAAGTTTCAGG
>PVIY010042400.1:0-20992 GCA_004026745.1 Myrmecophaga tridactyla
GGCTGGGGAAAGGAGGTAAGAAAAGCTTCCCACTAGATAAATAAAAACCTCTTTGTTAATTAAAAAGCCAATGACAAGGCCGTGGCCCATGTCAGGCAGCCTACACAGAAGGTTTGATTCTTTTAGAACTGAAAACAAGGAAATAGAGAAACTCCCCCACCACACTGCATAACTTTGTTCTAGGACTGCTAAATTATTCCCTGCTACTATATCAGCTTCCAGAACCCTGTGAAACACACTGCAGTTAAAATAAAACTCAAACCCGAAAGCATGTGTGTATGTGTGTCTGTGTGTATATATACATATATACATATATATATATGGAGAGAGAGAGAGAATGTGAGGGTTATCTAAAACATTTAATCTCCCATCTTCTCTCTGAAAAAGAGCCTAAATCATTAATTTTCTATCCAGTCTTTTTGTGGTCTCTTATCCTGTCCTATACCGAACAGCCTAATCCAAACAAAAGATTTGAACAATCCTCCTATGACTGCTTGAGAACACTGACTGGAAAAGGACTCAATGAATTCACTCAACATTCTAATACCCACAGTATCTTACCAACGGCTCCCTCTGGGTGACTTCTAGTCCTGCTTTGCAGAACCTCCTTATATTGCCAAAGGTGATACCAACGACCAAAGCACTTGGCCACACTCATAGCCCCCTTTCTTGCAGGACCATCCTCCCTGGGCTTCCAAATCAGACAGGCTAGGGTCAGAGTTCCAAGACCGCCCTTAGCAAACACCGCTCTTGGACAGTACACTGAACCTATTTGAGCCTCAGTTTTCTCATCAGTACAATGTAGGTGCTTTTCTTACAAAAAAATCATGAGGGTTAAAGGGGATTGTATGTAAAGTACCTAAAACATGCTAGGTATGTGTAGTAGATTGAATTATGCACCTCAACTAACATGTGTTCTTAATCTGCATTCCAGTGGGTATAAATCCATTTTAAATACAACCTTTGGAAGATGTTCTTTTCAGTTATATTATGGCCAACTGAATTAGGATGGGCCTTCACCCACATTAATGGAGGCCTTATAAAGAGAAACCAGAAGTCACAGAAGTAGAAGAGGGAGAGAGAGATTATCTTGTAACAGAAGGCAGAAATACAAGCCAAGGAACCCCAAGGATTGCCGGCAGCCAGCACCAGAACACAGTCTTCAGGGAGAAAACAAGCCTTGCCAAGCTCTTGATTTTGAACTTCTTCTAGTCTCAAAGCCATGAGCCAATAAATTCCTGTTCTGTAAGCCAAAACTAACTTGTGGTATTTGTGATAGCAGCTCTGGCAATCTAAGACAATATTTAATAAATACTATGTTAAAAAAAGCATCATACAATCAAATTGTTTTTATTATTGAAACCTCCTCCTGATCTTTCTTCACCTCCCTTAAGCAGAGCCAATCTATCCCAGAGTGATTGTTAGATTCTGATGTCAATTTGACCAAGTAATTATGCCCAGTTGTCCAGTCAGGCAAACACTGGCCTGACTATTGCTGCAAAGATATTTTGTGGCTGCTTGATAAATGGAAGGCTGTTGTATTAAATCATCAGTCAATTGATTGCATCTGTGGCTGATAATATCTGAGATCAACTAAGATGTGTCTCCAACAATGAGATAATCCAATCAGTTGAAGGCTTTTAAGGGAGAAGCGAGATTCTTTCATTGCCTCTCCTTAGGAGTTCATCCAGAACCCTCACCAGAGCCACTAGCTTCGGATTTTAGACTCTTTATTCCCATGGTTGTGTGAGACATCTTTATAAATCTCATATTTACAGATCTTTCCTGTTGATTCTTTTTCTCTGGAGAACCCTGACTAAAACAAGTAGTAATCGGGGAAACAGTTAAGAGAAATAAGAGGCCACAGATGAATATCCATAGCAAGAGAAATCAAACTCACCCATATAAATAGGATTGAGTAATTATAAAAAGAAACAAAATTAATGAATGGTCACACCTCTTCCCTTCATCCTCTGATTCTAACATTTGCCCAACTTCTCTCCCTAAATTTCTTCCTACACCTATACTTCTCTATTTAATTATGCAGATGATAGGAATGGTAAGAAACCCACAGCATAGTCTTTGTTTACACATAAAAGGGAAAGAATAACTATGAGAGAAAAGAATTATCCAGGGGAGCGAGAGAGAGAGAAAGAGGGAGAGAGAGAGAGAGAGAGATGGGGTGATAGGGATGGAGGTTATGCCTGGACACAGAACATGTACTTCCACTCACCAAGGCCTACTTGGCTATGGCCACTGCTGAGTGCCCAATCTGCCAGCAGCAGAGACCCACATTTAATTCCTGATTTGGCACCATTCCCTGAGGTGATCAGCCTGCTACCTTGTGGCAGGTTGACTACATTGGACCACTTCCATCATGGAAGGGACAGTGATTTGCTCTAACTGGAATAGACACATACTCTAGATATGGTTTGCATTCTCTGTACACAATGTTTCCACAAAAACTACTACATGTGGATTTACAGAATGCCTTTCCACCATCATGGTATTCCACACAGCATTGCTTCTGATCAAGGAACCCACTTTAAACCAAATGAAGTGTGGGAATGGGCACATGCTCATGGGATTCTCTGGTCCTACCATGTTCCCCATCATCCAGAGGCAGCTGGGTTGACAGAACGGTGGAATTGCCTTTTGAAGACCCAATTATGGTGCCAACTAGGTGGTAATACCTTATAAGGCAATATTCTTCAGAAGGCCGTGCATGCTCTGAATCAGTATCCACTCTATGGTGCTGTTTCTCCCATAGCCAGGATTCAAGGGGTGGAAATGGGAGTGGCACCATTCACTATCACCCCTAGTGATCCACTAGGAAAATTTTTGCTTCTTGTTCCTGAAACCTTAAGCTCTGCTAGTCTATAGATCTTAGTTCCAAAAGGAGGAGTACTCCTACCAGGAGACACAGCAATGATTCCACTGAAGTTAAGACTACCACCTGGACACTTTGGGCTTCTCATGCCACTGAGTCATCAGGCACAAAAGGGGATTATTGTTTGGTTTTGAGTGATTGATCCTGACTATCAAGGGGAAATAGGATTTCAACTACACAATGGAGATAAAGAAGAGTTTTCCTGGAATATAAGAGATCCCTTAGGGCATCTCTTAGTACTACCACGCCCTCTGGTTAAAGACAATGGAAAATTGCAAAACCCAATCCAGGCAGGACTACCAATGGCCCAGAAACTTCAAGGTTGAAAGTCTGGGTCACCTCATTTGGCAAAGAACCATGGCTAGCTAAAGTGCTTACTGAGGGTAAAGAGGACATCGAATGGGTAGTAGCAGAAGGTAGTGATAAAGCTGTATTGTTCATGTTATAGAATTTAAATCATAGGATATGAAGTTTAAGAATAAATGTTATCTAAGGACTTGCAACATATTCTGGAGAGATGTAGTACATTTCCAGTTGTACACAGGACAGTTGAGTATTATTAGGTGAAACGTATGTCTGTTATTGTGTTCTATTTGAAAATTAAGCATGTTTCAAGGTGATGTGTATAGCTGTCAAGTTGACAAGGTGTGGACAGTGATGGTTAGGTTCTGGTGTCATCCTGCTCAAGTAATTATGCCCAGTTGTCTGGTCAGGCTAGCACTGGCCTGACCATTGCTGCAAGGATATGTCGTGGCTGGCTGATAGACCAGAAGGCTGGTGTATTAAATCATCAGTCAGTTGACTGCATCTGTGGCTGATTACATGTGATCAACTAAAGCATGTCTCCCACAATGAGATAATCCCATCAGTCAAAGGTTTTTAAGGAGAGATTCTTACTGCTTCTTCAGCCAGTGAGCCTCTCCTTAAGAGTTCATCCAGAACCTTCATTGGAGCCACCAGTTTCACAGCCTGACCTACAGATTTTGGACTCTTCAATTCCCCCAATTGAGAGACAACTTTGTAAATCTCATATTTATGGATCTCTCCTGTTGATTCTGTTTCTCTAGAGAACCCTGACTAACACACCCAGACAGGGAGATTAGCCACTTTCCAGGTAACCTAAGAGATTACTGGGCAAACTGAACTTTTCCAGGAGATATGAATAGGGAAGAAAGGAATACAACTGCCTAATGCCACTTCAAGCTCAAATTGATGCTCTGACTTCCTGAGAATGTCTCGTCCCTCCTCCTCTTCCCTTCTCTTCTCCTCCTCCTATCATCACAACAGCTAACATTGATTAAGAGCTCATATATGGCCAGCTCTGTGCTAAGCACTTTGCTTCAGTGACTTCATCTGATCATCACAACAACTCTGCTGTTTTTAGGAGGCTCCTCCCAAGCCCTGTGATCCTGGTTGCCAGGATTCTTATTGTCTCTCATCTCAAATTCAGCCATCATCCTAGTGTAAAAGTGTCTTATAGCATCAAAAACGGATCACAGTGCCTTTTAACTTTGATTGCCCTTTTATATTATTACAGAAGCCAATCCCATGGATTGTTTGGCTATGGAGTGTCACCAATATGCAAATCCTTCTTGAACAACTCTCCCACTCCCACCCATGGAACTCTGTCTGACTTATTCCCAAGATTTCTCCATCCAGGCAGAAAATGTCGCACGGGAAGGTTGGCCTGAATACCCAAACTGCTTTCCCAAAACCCATATACTATTGCTCCCCCATGCTATATCTGATATTTCTCCAATGGCTGTCCTGAAGTTAACCTCGAGGTCTTCTTCTCCCCATATCTCCCTATTAGGGGAATGAGGCAAAGACTCAGCCAGCTGAGGGCTTATGTGAGGCCCAGAATACCTGAGTTTAAGGTTCATGGATTTTAAGCATGCATTCCTGAGTAAATGTTAGCACTCATGTCTGATCTTTCTAGTCTGACAAGCTGCCTGCACATTTTCCTAGAACTACAGGAAAGTAAACTGAGGCCTTGAGAGGTTATCTGATCTCAGGCCAGTCTCCTGTTTGGCCATTTGGTTGTCTAAAGCAAGCAGGATATATGACTCTATGTTCTCCCATTAAGTAGCCTGTAAGACTCCATCTCTCCCCTCCCACTCCACTAACATTTTCTCCCATTACACTGGCCTGGGAAACTTGACCACTGCATAAGCCCAATACTAGTGCAGACACTGAAGTTTTCGATCTTTGCTTCCATTCTGACTGGTCCATCTCTATCAAATTGCTTTTAAGGTTGAGGTCTACTGGCCCCTGAGAACTGTAGTCTTAGAACTACCAAGTGTGGCAGAGAGAAAGGACTGGATTAAGAGTCAGACACAGGGATATGAATCCTGATTCTACCATCTAGTAGTGATTATGCCACTAATACTTAACCACACAGCTTCCACAACTAGAAAATGGAAACAATAATGTTATTCTCACAGGGAAGTTTCAAAGTCTATCTAAACATCACCCATCAGAGATAGTAATAACTACATTTATTCAGGGTCTGCTAAGTTCTACATATTTCAATACGAATAGTCAGATGAGGCTATTTAGAAGCAAATGACATCTTAGCCTGTTAGAACAGATGTAAAATGTACCTTGCTAGTCTTGCCTTCGCAGCTTTTCATTTTAAGAAGTTATCAACAAAGAAGAGAGCATAAAAGAGGATGAGGTCCAGATGATTAGGGCCTGGAATATGCTCATCCATTTAAGAAAAATTTACTGAGCCATTGACACTATTCTATAAGATGAGGGTCTAGCCAAATACCTGCCCTCTCAGAGACTCCAAATATCCCAAGCCCCTTCTCATATGTGGCTCCCAACATCCTCCCAAGTTTGAACTTTGGTCTGCAAAACCTCTGGCACTCTCTGACCTCATCTTCTATCATTCTTCTTTCTGACAGTTCTGACACATTGTCTTCCTTGCTTGTTCTTGAAAACACCAAGACTTTAAAACCTTAGTTGTATAAGTCTGTTATTCCATTTCAAGATTCTTCAAATATTATGCTGCCTACCTGTCTTTTATTTTTTGGCTTTTATCTACCTTCCTCAAATAGGTTTATATCAGTGTTTCTATTCTCGCTTGAAAATTCCTAAGTGGCAGAGATTGTGACTAACAAGATTTCTTTGAGAGGATTTGATATTTACTTTAAAGAAATGATCATTGTGATGAGGTCTTTCTTGCCATTGCTGTACTCTTGGTGCCTAGGACAGTCCCTGTGTCATAGTGGGCAATCATTGTGGGATAACTGAATACAGGAAGTTACTAGGACAAGAATACAAAATTATGATGCCTTCCATATCTTTTTTTGTTGTTGTCCTCTACTCTATGATTTACTCAAGTCACATCTAAATGTATTTCCCTTTAAGTAAATTATTTGAAGGTAAATATAAATAGGGCCAGGAACTTTTCACTGACTAGTGGTTCTAACCACACTGATTGGAATACAATATTACCTTCTTAAAAACCAGCATCTACCCCAGCTGTGCAAACTGCTCCAGATGGTTCTGCCTTCGAATTTCATGATGCTGATGATGCTTTGGCTCCAGGAGAGGTCATCCCCTATCTGGTGGCTTTACTCCAATTTATGGATATTTTATTAAAAGCTACATCCTGTAGGCCTTCCAACATGTCCAGCAAAAAATTCTTGCACTAAAGGTAAGGAAATGAATAACAGTATTAAAGTCTCAGAGGGGTTATTAAATGCAGAGAGAAGACCAGCTGTTCACCATTCCTTCTGAATCTGTAACAAGAAGAAAAATTGCTGAAATCACAGCAGGCAAGATGGAAGTTGAACAGGTAGAAAAAGATGCTTCAGATAAAGGATTATGGGGTCATGGAAGAAAAAAAGTTGAAGAATATCTTCCTCTGGAGAATTTGAAATTGAGTGTAGACGTACATTGGTCTGGGTTGATTTAGTCATAGCTCACTTTGAAGATAGACTGTATACTATCCTCACTAACCCAAAATGATCTTGGATATTTCAAAGCTTCCATCAAAATTTAAGGATAATTTTGCACATGAAAATAAATTTTGTCTTTAATTATAATGAGTGATCCATTTTGCTTCAGGGAGAGGAATAAAGGATAAGTAGGAGTGGAAACTCAACAATTATGGCAACTTAATATGTAACTATCAAAAACTGATTTTCTCATGTTAATTACATCTATAAGCAAATGACAAAAGAACTCCTTACTTAAAAAGACTCAAAGTTCTCCAAAATATTAAAGATCTTTTACAGTTGTCAACGTAAATGTAATGCAAGTAATTTGGCAACCCAATGGTGCCTTGTACCCTAAAGAAAGGGTGTTTTAGGGGAATAATTTTTTTAGTCAAATTTTTAGCAATGACAGACAGATGCATAACGACGTGGGGAAAAAAGTCCTGGTCTTTGAGGCCTGAGACTCATGTTCTCTCTCAGCATTGGCAAGTTGATACATTTTTCAGTATCTAAATTTTTTGTAATAGGTAAGTCCATTCACTTTCTCAATCTTTATTTCTTTTCTGGTAACTGCACAATCATGATATTACTGTCTTCCTTTCTATGTGTTATAAGGATCAAATAAGATAGCATAGTCAAAGCCATCATACATAGTAAAGTTTCAATATTAGTAATATTTTTCCAAGGAAGTATTTTTCCCTCCTCCCTAAATGCAAGCAACATTTTAGGTCTTAATATTTCTTCCCTTAGTGACTTATCAAAAAAATTAAAGAATCTTACTTCCAGCAGCTTTGGCCTACCTCCCAAGAAAGCCTAAATGATTAAACAGATTGTTCTAGCTCCTACCATGAGTGAGGGCTCATGCCCTGTTTCTTGGCAGAACTATTTTGGAGCACTATGAAAAAACTCAGAGGGGATACTGTGTGTGTGTCATATGAAAATGGGTTTGTCTAGCCAGCTTTATAGTCCCCATATCCTCAGCATGGCACAAATAAGCCAAGCCACTGGGCTTGAAATAACCCCACAGTGGGACGAAAGACAACCTTAACCAGAGTGGATCACTGCCATGACCAGAAGGGCCTCCCCAGAGTTCTGGTGCTCTTAAGACCAGGGAACCCCAGGATGTCAGATTTACTTTCAAACCACTCTAGAGGGTCAGGGCATCAGAGTTGCACTTATGCTGATTTAAAGAAAACAAGCACAGTATTTCTTGCACACCTGAGATTTGGGGCTAATAGTCAGACCTCTAATCAACAGCATACCCAGGATTACAAGGTCAGCCCTACACACAAAGAAACTGGGAATTTCCTACAATGGCTTGAAGAGGTAAAGCTATGTCTGGAAGTCTGAGGAGGTTTCAGGGGGACAGAATTCTGCAAGGAGAATAACCACAGAGAAAAGAAACATCTCAGATCACAGAGGAAATGAGACATGAGCTGGGTATGAGGCAAAATAAACTAGGCACTGAGCTAGGGGGTACTGAGCTAGTGGCATATATTTGTCCTTTCTGGATGTAGCCATGAAGCAATGAATTGTGAGCAAGTCTCATCCATAGTCTGACACTCTGTCTCTACCAAACCCTGGACATGGGGTTTTTGATTTTCCCCACCATTCTAGATCCTTACCCTGTGTTTTATGCTGCCCTTCTACTGTAAAGGATCAGGATAGTCAAAGAAGTAATTCATATTAAGGTGTTAAAGGAGAGTTATGTTTGAAAAAATCAAGAAAAGGATAAATAAATCCATCTGGAAATATTTCATCCATTAGAATATTGATAAGATATAATTTTGTTTCTTATCAATGAGCTCCAGAAGGAGCTACCTGTACAAACTATTCCTAGATCACTGTTTGTCAAAGTTGTCTGAAGACCCCCTTGTAAGAATGACTTGGGGCCAAAACAAATACAAAAAAATAAATAAATAAATTTTAAAAAAGAAAAAATTAAAAGACAAATATAAAAATAAATATTAAAAGAAATGCAGATATCTGGTTCCCACCCTATAAACACTGAATCACAGTCTCTGAGGCTGGAGCCCAGTAATCAACATAAATAAGCATCCCTCAATAAAATGTGAGGACTCTTACCTACCTGAACAGTAAACTTCTCTCTTTTCTGACTTAATATCTTGACCATACCTTTATTTAGCACATATTATCCTGCATGATAAGTGTTTGCATATGTTTGAATTTTGTCATGGATAAAGATGATGAGAAAGGAAACAAGTGGGGAACTAGAAAGTCCTGATATGATAGCATCAGTTACACCTCATAGGATGATTGGGAGAATTTAATGAGTTTAATACACCATACAAAGCAAATAGCACAGTGTTAATTCTCTTCCCCCTTCATTCCTTTACACTTCCCATGAACATACTAGCTATGAGTTCTTAAGGGCAGGGCAGGGAGTTTGTTCTAACTTGTTCATCCTTGCTGTGGAACTTACAGTAGAGTCTGGCACATAAATGGTGCTCAGTCATTATTTGCTGAATGGTTGAATTCATGAATGAGTTCATGGTGGCGACTACATGGCCACAATATTGGCGACTTGGATACGTTAGTTGCCCTGGAAATGGCTTTTGAATGAAAAAATAAATGACTCAGGATTATCAATGCGTGATATGTGCTTCTTCCCTGCTTTGTCAATGTTGAGAGAGAGATTAAATGAGTGCATGAACATATGTACAAATACATTTACACTTTAAGGAACTCATAATAGTTGTTTTAACGGGTCACTCGTTGCTTTGTGGATGAATCAAAGCAAACCAAAAATGTGGACGAATAGTTCACACATTAATTGGATTTTATGGGCTACAAGAAGTCAAAATAATGAATTTGAACCTTACTTGAGATTCAGTGGAATGGCTAGAAGAGTTGCAAAGGATATAAACTGTTCAGGTAAATGACTCTGAAATTCCGTTCCACCGTATCCAGTTCCACATTTTACCTAAGATCAACAAAATGGAGTAAGGAAAGCTCTGGAGACTGAGGGCAGGTGGTGTTCCAGAAGCAGAAGTGGCCTCATTCCTTTCCTGTTTGAGTCCAAATGCTGTCATTTATAGAAAAAGGCAGCTGGTGAGGAGAGGATGCTGGATACAATGAAAAAGCCCAACATGTACATGTATATGAACAAAGAGACTGTGCCTAAATAAACTTAGAGTGGAAAAAAAACATATGTCAGAGGAATGGAAGGCTGAATTAGGGCCTCAAAGAACTGGGGAGGAAATGGAAAGGACTTTGGGAAGGCTATGAGGCAGAAGGGTAATGCCTCCATGGAATGAATGGAATCATTCAAAAGCCCAGATTGTCCTGCCTTGTCCCCTCCCACTCCATAAATTTATAGCTGGTAAAGATGTCCAAAGGCAAGTAGTTGATGCCAAAAGCACTGTTCAATTCAGCTAGGTTAGTGAAAATGCCAGACAACTTAATAAAGAACTTCGCCAAATTAGTTATATTAAATCAGATAGGCAATGTCACCACATGATAGACTAGGTTTATCACTATTCTCATTAGTTTCCCAGGATCTGGATGGCATCGCTGGAGACAGGTATCCAGAAGCTGGTTAGGTTACAGAACTTGCCCATAGTTCAATTAAGATAAAGGCCATCCATGAAAATTTGTGATATAGGTTAGTGTTCTAGTTTGCTAGTTACCAGAATGCAACACACCAGAGATGGATTGGCTTTTAATAAAAGGGATTTATTTAGTTAAAAATGTAAAGTTCTTCAGAGGAAAGGCAGCAAACTTTCAACTGAGGTTCTTTCTTATATGGGAAGGCACAGGGCAATCTCTGCTGGCCTTCTTTCCAGGCCCATAGGTTCCAACAACTTTCCCCGGGGTGATTCTTTTCCACATCTCCAAAAGCCTGGGCTGAGCTGTTAGTGCTGAGATGAGGTATGCTGAGCTGCTTGGGCTGTGCTATGTTGAACTCTCTCATTTAAGCTTCCAGCCAATTAAATCAAACCTCATTCATTGCAGCAGGCATGTCTCCTAGCTGACTGCAGATGTAATCAGCAAAAGATGAGCTTCACATGCCATTGGCTCATGTCCATAGCAATAGAACTAGGCACCTTCACCTGACCAAGTTGACACCTGACCCTAACTACCACAGTTAGTGAGGTAGAGTGGTGTCAAATCGTAGGAGGGTCTATGGTGTCAAATGGTAGGAGAGTCTATATGTCAGGCTGAATCACCCTTCTTTTGTTTCTTCTTTACTTGATTTTAACAGGGACTGGAAAAACACTGAGACTCCTCATCCAATCAAAAGGCTATCTACTACCAGTAATTTCAGTTATATATGTGTATATTATATATCAGCTGATCCACTGTGTCAGGATAAATCTTTCTCTACCAACTGCCTTCAAACTTAACCACCATGCCCAAAAAGCACAATGAACATCAGTCAACTTCTGAACTTTGTGTCAAAATGGAACAGAGACAGAATACCAATCCTGTGGAAATTGTTGAGATGGGAGCACGAGAGTGCCCTTGGGAACTTGCAGTAGAAATAGTAGTAAAAAATGTGGTCTGTGTTCACTTATATGTATAAGGAAAAATGGGACAGCCAATTCATTTCCCAAGAATCATTTATTTTCAAGGCCCAATCTCTCATGCCAATCTATTTTCGAGATATATGAAATGTTAACGTGAGTCACATTGTCTAGTATAAAAAGTGTCTAAGGAAAGTATCTGAATAAAGTGTGGGTTCTGTAAAGAACATTGTACAGGGCTCTCAAAAATCAGCTTGAGGGGCAGGCCACGGTGGCTCAACAGGCAGAAGTCTTGTCTGCCATGCTGGAGACCCTGGTTCGATTCCCGGTGCCTTGCCATGCAAAAAAAAAAAAAAAAAAATCAACTTGTAGAGGGCTTATCCAAAGGATGCAGGAACCTACCTGAAGAACCTCTCAATGACCAAAGCTGGGAAAAAAATAAGTAATTATAGTATTGGGTCATAACCCAAAGAATAAAATAGATATCCATGAGTCCAAACTGACATATGTAAATGATTGAATAGATAAATGATGGAAGACAAATCTTCCTAAGAGAAAAATTCCAAAAAATAGATGTAGAAGGAATCATGGAAATAAGAAACCACCATTAGAACACTGCAGTAATAGTGGTGGCAGGCTGGATTTATAGATGAATGGTAAAATCAGTAAATGAAACTTTGAGAAGAAACAGGAAATTTACATAGCCTGAAAGGATCTCCCCCAAAATCTTTATTAATTACCATGGTGGTTTTAACATACATCCACAAATTCTCTGGTACTCCTTTCTCCAGGAGGTAAAGCTTAATTCCCTTCATTTGAGAGCTATTTGGACTTAGTGACTCACTTCTAACCAATACAGTATGGAAAGGGACAAACAGTAACCTGGCAGACCCCACTTTAACCAAGGTTAACATCTCCAGCAATAAGTCATGCTGATATCATGTAAACCCTAATATGATGCCATGAAAAGAGCTTTTCACCTCTGTGGTATTCTTCCCAAATACATATAACCTCAGTTTAATCATGAAAAACATCAGACAAACCCAAATTCAGGGACTGTCTACCAAGATACCTGGCTAGTACTCTTTAAAAAGTGTCAAAGTGATGATAATCAAGGAAAGACTGAGAAGCACAAAGATTGGAAGACACTAAAGAAACATTATGACTAACTGGATCATGGTATCCTGGATTGGATTGTGGAACAGATAAAGGATATTAAGAGAAAAATTGATGAAATTCCAATGAAGTTAGTAATTTAGTTAATATTGCTGTACCAATGTTAATTTCCTAGTTTTAACAAGTATGCCACAGTTATATAAAATTTTGGCATTAGGAGAAGCTTAGAGAAGCATAGAGAGGAACTGAATGTGCCATCCTTACAACTCCTGTGTGGCAAAAATATGAAATATAAAATAATAATAGGGCGGGCCACAGTGGCTCAGCAGGCAGAGTTCTCCTGCCATGCCAGAGACCCAGGTTTAATTCCCGGTGCCTGTCCATGCAAATAAATAAATAAATAAATATAATAATAATAAATCGGCATGTAGAAACTGTTGTAATCTCTGCCCTCATACTCCTAATCCAGCGAAGAAGAAAGGCACAGCACACAAAAAAAATTGTAAGAGCAAAGCCTGCTCAGTAATACTTGAGTGTATTGCACTTAAGTCTTGTGCATACAGTGCCTAAGATTATTCCCTCTATACCCCTATAAGGTGGCAAAGCTTCAGAAACCCCCTTAAAATGTGAAGAAACTTCATAAAAAATTAGATGACTTGTTTAAACTCATACAACTGGCTGTGGATGAGTGACCCCTGGAAGCCAGGATTCTTAAATCTTTGACCTTTCAAGCTTCCAATAGAACATGACACTTCTGAAAAAATATTTTATTAAATTCAGGTATAAATTATATATAGTAAAATTCATCCTTTTTTATTGTACCATTCTAAGAGTTTTGATAAGAATATTCAGTCACATAAAACCACCACAGTCATGATAAAGAATAGTTAGATTTCCAATTCTGGACAAGATGAAGTAACAAGTAGCAGATTTACTCTCTAACCTGAAACAACCAAGAAAATACAGACAAAATACATGAAACAACAGTTTTCAAGACAGTGGACATCAGGCAAAAAAGGATCAAGATCCCTGAGAAATGGGAACGAATGAGGAGAGCCCTAAAATTGCCCGTTTACTGAATTCAGAGTTTATAGGCTTTAGAACAGAGCAGAAGAAACCAGGTAGAGCCCAGAAGATTCCTGAGTTGAGGAGATGGAGCTGGGAGTCAAGAGACTAAGGTGGCTAGAGTTCATAGGACAGAGTACTAGAGATGAGAGCTGCACGAAGGAGACCTACTGAGGGTTCCCACAAAGACTCAGCACAGTATCATCAACACCTGTATGTGAGGAAACTAGCTGATGCCAGACAAAACACCACCTGAAAGGATCAGAAGGAACAATACTGGAAGTTTACACAGTGCTGGGAATAATGTCTATTCCCACCAGCCAGACTGGAAACCTCATAATTCACAGAGCATCTAGTAGAGCACTTGGAAGGGTCTTAACTCAGGAGTGGAGAATAATGAGACCTAGGATAAATGCTGCTCTGGTCCCACCCAACAAATCCAAAAAAACAAAACTTGAAAGGATCAAATTGCTTACAAATAACTTAGCCTACCAGAACAATGCTCAAGAATATTTATAGAAGTACAAAAATATTCAGCATCCAACATAATAAAATTCATAATCTTTAAAATGCAATCAAATATTATTTGCTTACAAAGAAACAGGAAAATATGACCCATAAAGAGGGGGAAAAGTCAATGGACATCAACCCAGAACTGACACAGATGTTAAAATTAATAAATTCACTAAAAAGTTGTTTTTACATTGTATTCCACATGTTCAAAAACTTAAATAAAGACATGGGTGATAAATAAACCTAAATCACATTTATATATATGGAAAGCTCAATATCTGAAATGAAAAATGCAGAGTATGGGATAAATGGGAGACTGGATTTTACAAAAGAAAAGATTAGGAAACTTGAAGACAGAGTGATAGCAACTATCCAAATGAAATACAGAGAGATAACATAATTTTTTAAGAAATGAAAATGTGCTATGGGATAAATCCAAATGGTAGTTATAATACCTAAAGGAGAGGGCCAAGAGAGATAGGAAAAAAATCTGAAAAAAAACAATGGCCAAAATTTTCACAAATTTGATGAAACTTTTAAATACAAAGAACAAGAATCTCACCAACATCAAGCACAAGAAACGTGAAAAAAAAAACCCAACTTAACCAAAACCACTCATAATCAAATTGCTCAAAACCAATGGCAAAGAGAAAAATGTAAAAGCAAAAGAGAAAAAAAAAATACATGTTTTATGCAGGAGAAAAAAGATCGGGATGACAGCAGGTTTCTCATCAGAAGCAATGTAATGAGAAGACCTTGGAGTAAAATCTTTAAAGTATTGAAAGAAAAACAATAATCCCTAAAAATTCTATATCTAGTGAAAAAAATCTTTCAAAAACAAAGTGAAATGATGGAAACCCATGCAAGAAATGTTAAAAGAAGTCCTTCAAGCAAAAGGAAAATTATGCCATATGGTAACATGGCTCTACAAAAAGGAATGAAAAGCACTGAAAATGGTAATGGCATGGGTAAACTTTTCTTTTAAAGATAACTGTCTTTTTAAACAAAATAATACAAATGTAACATAGGGTTTATAATATGTGCAAAAGTAAAATGCTGACAACGAAGGCAAAAAGCCCAGAAAAGGAGAAGTGGACATTCACTGCTAAAAAGGTTTTACTCAGAATCAGGATTTCTTAATGACAACCTACTGACATTTGGGGTGGATGTTTCTTTGTTCTGTGGGAGTTGTTCTATAGATCATAGAATGTTTAGCCCAATTTATGGCAACCAAAAAATGTCTCCAGGCATTACCAAATGTCTCCTGAGATGGGGGCCAAAATTTCCCCCATTAACAACCACTCCTATAAGTGAAGGAGAATTAGACTACTTGAAGGTAAACTGTGATAAGTTAGAGATGTATACCAAAAACCCTAGAGCAACCACTAAAATAAAGGAACAAAGCACTAATATAAGTCAAAAAAGGGGGGAAATGGGATAATAAAAATTACTCTATTAATCCAAAAGAAGACAGAAAAAAAACAGGAAAGAGGGAGAAAAAACAAATAGAACAAAAAGAAAAATGGCAAGATGATAGACCTAACCTAACCATAGTAATTATCAATTAAACATAAATGGTCAAAACACTACAATTAAAGGCAAATATTTTCAGACAGGATAAACAATCAAGCCTCAACTATTTGCGGCCAACAAGACACATATTTTAAATAGAAAGACACAATAGGCTAAAAGGAAAAAGATGGAAGGAGTAATTCCATATTAAAAGTAAAAAGAAAGCTGGAGTGTCTACTTTAATATCAAGTGTATATTTCAGAGTAAAGATATAAAGAATATTACCAGTGATAAAAATGTTCATTTCATAATAATGAAAGGGTCAATTAATCTAGAGGTTATACTAATCCTATTATGCGTGAAGTCATACATGAAGTAAGAACTGCAAGGAGAAATATGCAAATCCACAATTATACTTGGAGATGTCAGTACCCCATACTCAGTAATACAAGAACACAGAAAGGCAGCAATGATGCAGGAGACTTGAACAACACTATCAACAATTGACCCAATTGACATTTATAGAATATTCGACTCAAGAACACCAGAATGCACATTTATTTTTTTGTATGCTGTATGGTGGGGTCACATTTCATTATTTTTCCATGTGAGTACCCCGTTATTGCAGGACCATTTGCTGAATTTTTTGTTGTTGTTGTCGTTTGTTTGTTTTGCTTGTTTGTTTGGAAACTGCATGGGCCAGGAATTGAACCTGGGTCTCCTACATGTCAAGCAAGTATTCTACCACTGAACTACCCTTATAGCCTCTACACATTCTTTTAAAATGAACATGGAACAGTGATAAAATAGGCCGTATTTTGAGTCATAAAACAAGTCACAATAAATGTATAAGGAATCCGGTCATACAAAGTATGTATGTGAATAGAATGGGATTAAATTAGAAATCAGTAACAAAGAAATCTCTGAAAATTCACCAAATATTTGGAAACTAAGTGAGATACTGTGCTGGCTTGAAAGGATGTATGTACCCTAGAAAACCCATGTTTTAATCCTAATTCCATTTTGTAAAGGCAACCATTTCTTCTACTCCCTATTCAGTATTGCATGCTTGAAACTGTAATTAGATCATCTCCCTGGAGATATGATTTAATCAAGAGTGGTTGTTAAACTGGATTAGGTGGAGGTGTGTCTCCACCCATCTGGGTGGGGTCTTGGTTAGTTTACTGGAATCCTATAAAAGAGGAAACATTTTGGAGAAAGGAAGATTCAGAGAGAGCAGAGAATGCTGCAGCACCATGAAGCAGAGAGTCCATCAGCCAGTGCTTTGGAGATGAAGAAGGAAAACACCTCCTGGGGAGCTTCATGAAACAGGAAGCCAGGAGAGAAAACTAGCAGATGATGCCATGTTCACCATGTGCCTTTCCAGCTGAGAGAGAAGCCCTGACTGTGTTCACCATTGTGCCTTCTCACTTGAGAGAGAAACCCTGAACTTCATCAGCCTTCTTGAACCAAGATATCTCTCCCTGGATGCCTTAGATTGGACATTTCTATAGACTTGTTTTAATTGGGATATTTTTTCAGCCTTAGAACTGTAAACTAGCAATTTATTAAATTTCCCTTTTTAAAAGCCATTCTGTTTCTGGTATATTGCCTTCCAGCAACTAGCAAACTAGAACAAACACCTCCTATCTGGGTCAAAGGAGAAATGAAAAGGGAAACTATGATGCACTGTGAACCGAATGAAAATTGAAAAGGATATCAAAATGTATGGTATATATATGGTAAATATCTATATTATATATCTAATATAGATATTTATAGCATTAAATATCTGTATTAGAAATAAAGTCCTCAAATCAACGACTTTCACATTCATTTAAAGTAACTAGAAAAAGAAGAGGAAATTAAACCCAAGGTAAGCATAAGAAAGGAAGTAACAAAGAACAGACTAGAAATCAATGAAATGTAAAAAGAAAAACAATGAAACCGAAGCTGCTGCTTTGAGAAAGTCACTAAAATATATGAACTCCGAGGCAGACCGATCCAGAAAAAAATATGGAAAACACAATTACCTATATCAAAAGTGAGGAAGGTGACATCATTTGAGATTCTACTGATATCAAAAGGGTAATAAAGGAATGTTATGGGCAACTTTATTCCAATGATTTTGACAAAATAGATGAAATGCACAAATTATTTTATAAAAATTCAGTGCAAAGACCACTTCTGTGAGCATCAGGTTGAGGAAAATTGGCACCCAGTCACTCTCAGTGCCAGCTTCAATGCTGCTGTCACTGCAGCCTTATGACCAGAGTCTCCCACTGTCAGTTTTGGAACCTCCACTAAACACCATGTCACAACTGGCTCCCACGACAGCTCATTAAAGGTATCCACCGGCAGACCACCTGATCTCAGGCAGCTCGACTTTAGAGACTCTGGTGTGCTCCACCTTTAAATGTGTTTGTGTCCTAGACCTGGCTATTGTGCCAAGTTGTATTGGCTGCTTACACTGAACCTTCAAACTAGATTCCTGTGGGATCTGCTTTCAAGTGCTAAATTTACTTTTGATTTCAATCTGCTTCTGGTTTATTGCAACAACTACATTTACTTGGCAATTGGCATAGTAGGCTGGATGCCAATTTCAATGCAAATTCCTTGTCGGGATGCTATGACTGATTTAAATTCTAAATTCTAAAAAAAGAAAAAAGAACAAAACCTTATGGGAAGCGAGAATTACTTGGTCTCTACTAGACATATTCTCACAGCTTATTTGGAATTTGTATGTTTTAATTTTAATTGGCATTTATGTTTGGGAAAAAACACCAAGAAAAAGTTTAGAGAATACTCAAGGTATGGACAAATCGTTTAAAAACAACTTTAAAGGGAAAACGATGGGTTAAAAAACGAAGACCACTAGAGGCCAATAAGGGCCTCATAAGACAGAAACGTAAGATTAGAGACTCCAGATGTTGGCTTGACCACTCTACCAGAACAGTTAAATCCTATCATTAAAAGATCTAGGAAGGACAAAATACTTTATTACTGCGAGCCATGACAAAAACAGAAATAAAGGGAAAGCTCTATCCAAAAGGATTGCGTCTTAAAAAACAATTGCAAATCCCAAAGCATTTGCTCCAGAGAATGACCCAGATCCCTTGCTAGGTGATAATGACTATCTGAATGAGCCACAGAATTCGGATGGATAGGTAGTGAGACCCATGACTATTGTGAAAACTACTAAGTACAGTAATGACAGTGACTCGCAGTAACAGAGTAAAGAACATTTACCAGAAAAAAAGTCATACAAGTAAGGCAAAAATTCTCATAAAATTGAAAAACAACTGAAACACAGTAGCTATTAGATCTATATAGTCTAACATAGATCTGGGAGGATTTAATTTGCCACTAACAGAAAGCAAATTACTACAATTATATCTAATGATGCTAAACTAAATTAAATACTTAGAGATTCGGGAGAAAAAACATCCCGAAGTAGAAAAATCACTGTTTGATTGGCTATCTAGGGCTTGGATATTAAGGTGGCCCTTATCAAATTTAAGAACAGTCAATACAGGGACTTAGTCCTCTTCTGGATGCCACTAATATCATAATGAAGCTAGGGCTAATGACTGTGATTTGTGACAAACATACTAATAGAAGCAAAGGTAACAGCCCAAAATAAGAAAAGTATACTAAGATCAGCGTCAAGTCATGAAAGAACAGCCCTAGGCACAATTTCACAGGTGCTGAGACAATTGACAAAGTAACTGATGCAATTAAAACTGCTGAAGAACGAAGTCAGGATAAAAATTTTGCCTTCAGAGCATTGTCCAGGTTTGAAAAACTAAAGAAACCATCCATGTTGAATCCAGAATGGGAAAAACCTATACTAATAGGGAAAATGCAAAAATAAAATGGATACAAAATTTATGGGAACCCCATCAATAATAGAACACAGGATTTAGGAAGCCCAATAAGGCAAGAACAACATTTAGAAACAAAGGCAATGGCAGGCAGAATTTTAGACCATGTTATTACATAAACATTTAATGTAATAAGTCCTGGATCCCAGATCACAATGATTGAAAACCAGATGAACAAAGATGAAGAAAATAACAAAAAATTGTATTGAAGATCTGGGAATCAAAATTAGTATATGAATTTGGGTTAATAGATATATTATAATAGAATAAAAGGAACCTATGAAAGCCAAATGCCTAACAGGGCCTGAATTAGAAATCTTACTGGAAATGGACAATATGGCACCATATATAAATAGAAATAAAGATATATGACAGTTCCATTAGCAAAGGCTAAGTGAACTCATGTTACCAGCTGTAGATAAAAATAAAAAAATATTTATGTAGATAAATTTAAATATAATTTAAAAGGAAGGTTCCAAGATATTACTACAAAGATACAAGGGCTATTGGAAGAAGGCATGATAATCCTACCATCTCGCTTCCATCCC
Organism: Myrmecophaga tridactyla; assembly: GCA_004026745.1. Classification (NCBI taxonomy): domain Eukaryota; kingdom Metazoa; phylum Chordata; class Mammalia; order Pilosa; family Myrmecophagidae; genus Myrmecophaga; species Myrmecophaga tridactyla. Next base: position 19,963 of record PVIY010042400.1, read on the forward strand.
ATTTGGCCAGTTCAAAAAAAAACAGACGGATCTTATAGATTCACTGGAGATTTTAGAAATCTCAGTAAGGCTGCTCCTTCTAAGTAAGCTAGGACTGAGAAAGGACATAAGACAACTATATCTAAGGTAAAAATAAAGAAAGAAAAAGGAGAACAGAAAGATGATATAAAGCCATGGAGGAAATAAATAAATGGGTGCATGAACAGACAGGACACAAAGGATTACATGGTACAATTAAACAAAAGGGGAATTTGCCCATATAGACACATGTTGCAAGAGACATTGTTTCACAAATGTGAGATTCGTAAAAAAATTAAAGCATGGAAACAAAGAAAACACCATACCTGACAAAGAAGAAACAAATACAGCATTTCAAATAATACAAATTAGTTATATAGGTCCAATACTATTAGCAGAAAATAAATCTTAATCTTGCAATATAGTAGACACATGGTCAGGAATTGTAATGCCTTTTCCATGTATATAAAAAAAAAGGTACTTGTGAAGAGTGCTTTGAAAACAATTGCTTTTTTCTTTCTTTGCTTTGTATATATGTTATATTATATCATTTTAAAAATGTTTAAAAAGATAAGAAATCACTTCAAAAGTTCTTGAAACATGGGTAGCAAGTTATGGAACTCTCTAATCATAGAATCAGATGAAGGTAATCATCATTTTATAGGAAAATAAGTGAAAAAATGGGCAAAGAATGAAGGAATATACTGGAATTTTCATTTACCATACAATCCCAAAGCAAAAGAAAACACAGAAAGATGTAATGGACTATTAAAAGAGAAATTGAGAAAACTAACAAATAATATAGGCCAAGAATTTGGTCTAAACAAGTTTGGAAGTCCATTAAAGTCTTGAATCCTAGGAAAAGGTTGAAATTACCTAGCCCTAAAGATATGATTAGAATACACCTACTGAAATTAAAATTAGAGGTAACACAGAAAGGGAGTTTCAGGAAAATGGCGGAATAAGATAGACGGAGTGCAGCCCTGCTCCAAGGAAGAGTTAGAGAAGGGAC
>PVIY010042401.1:0-20993 GCA_004026745.1 Myrmecophaga tridactyla
TTGCCTGGAAGCCCGGGCGCTGGAGAGCGGCGAGAGGGAACGGCGGGGTGGGGCGGAGCCTGCTCGGTGGGGGCGGGGCCTGCTCGGTGGGGGCGGGGCGGAGTGGGGAGAGACTGCGCTGTTCGACCTCTTTGCTCTTCTTAGGCTTTCAGCTGCTGGGGTCAGTGGAGGACGGGATCCGCCGTTAGGGCACCGGGAGTGTCTTAACTTGGAGCGATGGGAATGGATGGTTCTAGGAGAAATCGAGTGTGGCTCCAGGGAAAGGAAAAGGAGGGACTGGAGAGAGAGGTGGAATACAACTGGTTTGCGTCGAGTGCCCTTCAGCCGTGCTTCGGGGGTTAAATGCGCTTACTCTTCTGCAGGGCACGGAGCCCATATGTATAAAGTCCTTCCCGGGTAGTAAGCTGAGGCCTTTGGCCCTCCACCCCGTTATCTTCCCGGAATTAAGGCACAAAGTCGCTAACTTAATCTTCTCAAGAGAAAAGGGTATTTAAAAAAAAAAAAAAAAAAAGACATCCTAAGCCCCTTCTCTGTTTGATATCAGATTGTTTGCTGATTCTAGTACTTGGGGCTTATTAGAAGCCAGGAACTTTTTGGTATCATCATGATAAAATTTCATGCAGCAATTTCCCATTAGGTAAAATGAGCGTCGGTAAAGGTGAGTTCAGTTATCTTGGTAAATGGTTCTAGATGCATAGAATACCATTCAGCATGTTTCTCACTGTTGTAAGACAGTACAGAACAAAATTAACATATTTAAATAGGAATAATCCTATGAGATTATGGGTGACTTGTTTGAAGGAAACATTAACATTTTATTGAGGATAGAAAAGCTTAAGGGAAGAACCAGGAATAGTATGTTTGTTAATAGGAAAACCAGATTTCAAACAGATCAAGTCTTAGAAATTTGACAATAATTCTGAAGTTCATCTGTGAGAATAAGTAGGCAAGAGGGCAAAGAAAATACGTGTAAAAGATAATGAGGAGCATGCACTAAGTTTACTTTTCAGAAACTCAAAACCGTCAGGTGGTTTCTAGGCCAGATAAGTCATGAAATCTGGAGCTGCCATTCTCTCCAAGAACATCGAGTTCCCTTCCCCATCCCATATTGTTGACACCCCTTTTCAACATGAAAAAAAGTTAGAATGGGCATAGTCCAACTATCCATAAAGATTAGGAGAAAGATCAGAGGAGAAGGAGGAGTTATAACAGAGAAGTTAGGATTTAACAAATGAGTATGACTACTGAATTATTATATTGATATTTCTTTTTAGTCTCCAGTGTTTTGGAGCAGCTAGAAGGAAATATCTGAAATTGTGGAACTGTAACCTGTACCAAACTTTGAAATCGGTTCTGTAACCACTTGTTCAAATATACTTTGAAATATTGTTTTTTGAATATGTTACATTTCACAATTTAAAATGCTTTTTAAAAAGGCAAAAAGAATGAGGAGACACTAGTGCTACCAAATATTAAACATTATAAACTCAAAACTTAAAACGTTCTGGTAACTTGCACATGATAGACAAATCAACTGATAGAACATATAGCCCAGAAAAGGAGCCTAGTGTTGTAGTTAATAAAAATACAACCAAAATGAGATGGTTAGGGTGGTGAAATTAGGGGCAGCTTTTTTCCTTTTCTCTGCCTTAATTTGTTCAATAATCCATTCATTCAACAAATATTTATTAAATGCCTACTATGCATTCTGTCCTGTTCTTAGAAATGGGTGTTTCATCAATGAACAAAACAGACAAAAATCCCTGTTCTCATGGAGTTTGTGTTCTAGTGGGCTAGAAGGAGAACAAACATGATAAATACATAACTGTATAGTGTATCAGATAGTAATAAGTGCCAGGAAGGAAGATATGAAATGCCCGTGGTAGGAGGGTGGTTGGAAGGTTTGGGTAGCCAGGGAAGATGACTTCTGAATAAAGATTTGAAAGAAGTGAGAGAGCTAGCCATGCAGATGTAGAGAGGAAGAGCATTTCAAGCACAGCCAACAGCAAATGCAGAGGTATTAAGGTTTCCTTGTCTGGTGTGGTCAAGAAACATAGGAAAGGCCACTGGGACCTGACTGGAGAGAACTAGGGGGTAAGAAGTAGTAGAAAATAAGGTCAGAGAGTTGGTGGGGGTTAGGGGTGGGTTTGATCCCATGGGACCTTGCAAGTCACAGTGAGGACTTAGGCTTTCACTCTGGGTGAGATGGAAAATGTGGAGTATTTTGAGTAGAGGATGTTATGATCTGACCTGTGTTTTAACAGGATCAGTCTGGTAGCTGTATTGAGAATTGGTTGTGGAGGCAAAGACAGATGCATAAGGGAGACTTGTTAAGAAACCATTGAAATCCAGGAAGTAAGTAATAGCAGCTTGGAGCGAGGTGGTGGCAATGAGGTGTTTAGAAGTGGTTGAGTTTTAGTTTAATATTGAAGGTTAACTGATAGCATTTGCTCATTAATGGATAAGGGCTGTAGGAGAAAGGGATAAGGCTGACACCAGGGTTTTTGAACCTTGTGCAACTGGAAGAATGGAATTTCCATTGATTGAGATAGGTAAAGAAGACCTAGTTTTGGGGACAGGAGACACAGAAGCTCAATGTTGGATGTACTAGGTTGGAGTTGCCTAGTAGACATCCTAATGGAGAATAATGTTGGAATATATTGTCTGAAGTTCAGGGAAGAGGTCCAGGATGGAGATATAAATTCAGAATATGACTTTTTTTCTTAAATTGGTTATATTCCTTTTCAGTATGAACTAAAAAAATATGAAAAAAGAAGGATTAAATGGTACTAATGACAAAAAGCTGGGGAAAATTGAGATGTGGAGGTAAATTGGGTTTTGGAGTTACTGATTAGATGTTCTCAAATTGTTTCATTTAGGTTCAGACCCTCTCTGGTTAAAGACTGTATCCATGCTGTACTCAAGGAGGAACTGGCAAATGCTGAGTATTCTCCAGAAGAGATGCCTCAGCTTACAAAACATTTATCAGAAAAAATTAAGGATAAATTAAAAGGTAATCATGGTGATAATTGGGTATGATTTGCCTCAAACACCATTTTACCCATGTCCCATCCCCATCTTTAAACAAGTGACTTAAGCTGTGGATTCCATTAGTTTAAAGATGAATTTCTCTTCAGTGTCTAGTTTTCTATAATTATTTTGTGCCTTTAACTCATGTGGGTTTTTACAGACTGTGGGAAAAAGTAAAGATGGGAAAGAAAACATTGTAGAGAACCACTGTCCAAGAAATCCTAGTATTCAGAAAGACCAGGAATTATAGGACCTCTTTTCTCCCATAACCCATGGCTGTTTTTCCCATCAAGCTATCAATTGCTAGGCTGGCGTTCAGAACCCACACAGTCTGGCTTCATTCCATCTGTCCAGCCAAATCCTTTACTCCTTACCTCACTGAACCTCACAGAGCATATCTTGTGCTTTTCTTATGCTGTTCTCTCTCTCTCATTCTCTTTTTAATAATGTTACATCATCTGAAAAATCCTTTCTCTCTATCTGTCCTTTTTTAAAGATAAGATGGGGGAGTGGGCAGGAATGGCTTTGTAAAAGTAAAACATGCTCATTGTATTAAACCTAGGCAATCAAGAAAGGAACATATAAAATTCTTATTTTTTAAATTATGTGAAATTCTACTACCCAAAGTTAGTTTCTGTTTAATATTTTTGAGTATTTCCTTCTTTTTCTTAATTTGTTTTAACTTTGAGAAATTAAAAAATACAAAAAAGAACAAAGTAGAAAATATCAGTCCTATTTATATTATGCTAAAAAGTTAACATCTTTGTTTTCAGACTTATTTATGAGCATTCACCATTAACATTTTTATAAAAGATACATGTGCATTATAAATAATTTAAATAATCTAGAAAAAAATAGAATTAGAAAAATCACCCCAGATGCCACTACTCACAAATAATCATTAATATTAGGTGAATATATCAGATATTTTCCATGTATATATATACAGATAAATAAATACTTTAATAAAAATGAGATACTATAGATCTACTCCCCATAATTGTATTGTATTTATTTGAAATCTAAATGGAATAATTGCTCATCATTGAGTGCTTTTACCATGTCATTTCCATTGCTGAATTCTTGATTTTGGTTCAACTCTTACCTGATGAAATTTTGTTGTCAGGTCTTTTCAGGAAGGTCTCATAAATGCTATATTCCCTGGGTTCTTTCATATTTGAGAATGTCTGCATTTTGCCTTTCAACTAAAATACCTTTTGGATGAATATGATATTTTGAGGTAATAATTTATTTCCTCAAGAACCTTGTAGACTTTGTTTCTACATTGATTATTACTGTGAAGAAATCTGAGGGCAGCCTGATGTTCTCTGCTTAAAGAATCCTATCCTTAACCTCGATGCTCAGTAGCTTTTCTAGGGTGTGGCTTCATGTTGAACCTTTAATGTCTTTCAATCTGCAAATTTTATTTTTTCACATCAGGATAATTTTTTTACATCTCTGAATTTCATTTCCTACATTTCCTGTTACATTTGTTGGATCCAGATTTGTTCAGGAAACCAAATACTGTTATGTTGAATCATCTTTGTCTTCTTAACATCTTTGTCATATTTAATAGTTTTTCTCTGCCATAATTTCTTCCTTCTTCATTGACATTGATTTGGGATTAACTCAAGCCAGTAATTCAATTTTCATTTCTATCTGTCTGTCTCTTGCCATTCTGAATTTTTTAGTTCTGCAATGATATTGTGTAGGTATTCGGTTTGTTTAAAACTGTTAATCTTCCTTTTCATCTCTTTCTTTTATTTTATAATCTGATTGTTGAGCTCTTAATTTTATTGAATTTATGAGTTTACACTGTTCTACTTTGTGAGTTAGTTGTAAGGAATCTTTGCCTCTTTCTTGGCTTGTATCATCTTTCAGGTTGAGTTTTTTGTCTTTTGCATAACAGGTATCTTTCTTTTTTGTTATTATTTTTTACTGTTGCATCTTCACATGTTGCCATTCAACTTCTTTCTGTTTTATTCAGCCTTTAATATCAAAATGCTCTGATACCATGTGTATTATTTCTTGACTCCACTCCCACTGTACTTAAGACTATTTTATTTTTCTCTCAAAACTGTGGGGCCTTTACTTTCATTGAAGAGAGTCAGTTCTGTTTCAACTTTGCCATTTCACATGGTTTTTGTTTGTTTGCTTTTACTGTTTCCATTGTTCCCTGATGTGAAAAGGAGCAGTTCAGTTTTCTTCTCTTTAGATTTAGAATTAAAATGTTCAGAATTTTGCTGTTTTAGCCATTTAGTTTCTGGAAGTGAATTGTGCTAAGCCACCTTGATGAACTCTAGAAACTTATGCTTCTTTTTCTTGTCTACCTTACTGAACAGCTTGGAGTTTTCTAAAGTCCCCATGCTCTCCTGTCTCTGGATGTGCTATTCCCTTCCCATTGAATGGAGAGACATTGTGGGGCCTGGTAAATTCCTACTCTTCCTTTAAGATTCAGCTCATTTGTCACATCCTTCATGAAGTCTTTTCTGGTCATTCCTTCTTTCTGCCCAGATAAATGGAGGACCCCACTCCCCACCTCTGTACTCTATACTACATTTTCATATCTGTTTTCCCAACAACTGTGAGCTTTTTAAGGCAAGAAGAGTGTCTTATTTACTTCTGTATATCAAGGGCCTAGCTCAGGGGCCTGATAAGAGTGAGATGAAAGGAAAGAAGCTAAGGTTTGTTGAGAGATTACTATGTATCAGTATGGTCCTACATGTTTTATAAATTGCTGTGTTTTAGGTCGTTTAATCTCACATCACCCCTGGGAAATAGGTGATGATATACCCATTTAACAGATGAGGGAGACTTAAATTGAAAAATTAAATAATTTCTCTAAGATTACACACTTAATAAGTTTGCAGTTCGGATTTGCCCTCCAGTCTCTCTGACTCTCGAGCTTATGACCATGTTCAGTAAATTCTTGTGGACTGAGTGCTTATGCCCATTTCTGGGCAAATTCGTCTTCAGTAAATAATTTTATATACTTACTTATAGATAATTTTCTTATTCTTTCTTTCTAGAAATGGGATTTGACCGATATAAAATGGTGGTGCAAGTAGTGATTGGAGAACAAAGAGGTGAAGGTGTATGGTGAGTAATTGGTTTTTCCTTCTTATTTTATTCATATATACTTATTAGATATTTATTCTCTTAACAGTTCAGTAAAATTGTTTCTTTGCAAGCAGTGTAAGGAAAGGACTGTATACAAAATGTATCTGCGAACCAAAGATATCTTGGTATGAACAGTAAGGTTAACAGGCTGGGTGAGCTTCACCAGGTAACTCAATTTTCATGCTGTCTGTAGGCTAATAAGTCTTTTAGGATTTATGTGTATATTCTCCCATGGGAAAAATGGGATTGTGTGTATATACTTTTTTCCCATATCCCTTGTGGCTCAGTTTTGGGTCCTACTACTCTCCTTAATTATTTTCTTTAAAGTTATCTGAGACTTGTTAGCAATCCAGTGACCTTTCTTAGCTCTTGTTCTTGGCTATGGCTTCTACTTCTTAAAATTCACTGGTTTTAAGAATTTTTACTTTAATATCACTTGTCTGACTTGCTTATTCTCTTTTGTTCACTGGCTCCTTATTCACCCCTGCATTCCCACCTGTAAACTTTCTTTTTAATTTTTTTAATAATTGTTTTTAAATTAGAGAAGTTGTATAATTTGCAGAAAAATCATGCAGAAAATACAGAGTTCCCATATTATTGTTTCACTCTACCATTATTAACATCTTGCATTAGTGTGGTTCTTTAGTCATAATTGATGAAAGAATATTATAATTGTACCATTAACTGCAGTCTAATGTTTACATTGGTGCTCACTCTTTGTATTGTACAGTCCTTTGTTTTTTTATTTTTAAAAATTTTTATTTATTTATTTTAAACATAACAACAAACATGAACATTCTTACCATATGATTATTCCATTCTTGTTATATAATCAATAACTCACAATTCCATCACATAGTTGTATATTCATCACCATGATCATTTCTTAGAATATTTGCATCAATTCAGAAAAGAAATAAAAAGAAAAAAGAAAAAAACTCATACATACCATACCCCTTACTGCTTCCTCTCATTGACTGCTCGTATTTCCATCTACCCAATATATTTTAGCCTTTGTTTCCCCTATTTTTTTCTATACCCCTTACCACTCCCTTTCATTGATCACTAGCATCTCAGTCTATTAAATTTATTTTAACATTTGTTCCCCCATTATTTATTTTTAATCCATGTTTTACTCATCTGTCCATACTGTAGATAAAAGGAGCATCAGACACAAGGTTTTCACAATCACACAGTCACACTGCAAAAGCTATATCATTATACAATCACCTACAAGAAACATGGCTACTGGAACACAGCTCTGTATTTTCAGGCACTTCCCTCCAGCTTCTCCAATATACCTTAACTAAAAAGGTGATATCTATATAATGCATAAAAATATTAGAATTGTACCATTAACTATAGTCTATTGTTTACATTAATGCTCACTCTTTGTGTTGTACAGTCCTATGGTTTTTAAAAAATTTTTTATGCAACCTAAAATTTCCCTTTAACCACTTTCAAATATATAATTCAGTCCTGTCAGTTATATTCAGAATTGTGCAACTATCACCATGCTCCATTTCCAAAACTTTTCCATCATTCTTACCAATTAAGAATTAACTCCCCATTCCCCATCCCCATTCCAATCCCCTGGTAATTTGAATTCTAGTTTCTGACTCTATGAATTTATTTATTCTAATTATTTCATATCAGTGAGATCGTACAATATTTGTCCTTTATTTCACGCAACATGATGTTTTCAAGGTGTCGTTATATGTTGCCACATGGATCAGAACTTCATTGGTTTTCACATCCAAATAATATTTCATTATATATGTATATATACACCACATTTTGTTTATCCATTAATCTATTGATGGTTACTTGGGTTGCTTCAATCTTTTGACAATTATGAATAATGCCACTATAAACATCGGTGTGCAAATAACTGAGTCCCTGCTCTCAATTCTCTTGAGTATGTACCTAGTATTGGGATTGCCAGGTGATACGGTAATTCTATACTTAACTTTCTGAGGAACCGCTGAACTGTTTTCCACAGTGGCTGCACCATTTTACATTCCCACCAACAATGAATGAGTGTTCCTGTTTCTCCACATCTTCTCTATCGTTTGTTATTTTATGTTTCTTTAATAGTAGCATTCTAGTGGCTGTGAAAGGGTATCTCATTGTGGTTTCGATTTGCATTTTCCTGATGGCTAATGATGTTGAGCATCTTTTCATGTGCTTTTTGGGCATTTGTATATCTTGTTTGGAAAAATGTTATTCAAGTTTTTTGCCAATTTTTTTTCCTACATTTCTGTGTTGTTGTGAAGGTCATAACAATAAATGTTAAAGTACATTGCACATGAAACCTGCTCAATAAATACTGCCTTTTTAAACATTTTTTATTGTGAAATATAACATATGCAGAAAAGTGATACATTTCAAAGTCCAGTTTAACAAGTAGTTATAGAGCAAATTTCAAAGTACGGCGTGGGTTTAGTCTAGCTGAGACTAAAAAGAAATATCTATGTAACGAGTCAGTCATCATAATCATTTGTTTTAATTTCTCAATTATATCTCCTCCCTCTCATTTGCGCTTTCTCTCCATCTTCAGGGATATCTGGGCAATAACCATTTTAACGTCTTCATTCTGGAAAGGGGTGTCAACCTTATGGGGTGAGGAATGAAACTGGTTGATATTCTTGGAGAGACTCTAATCTCTGGGTTTCAGGGCTTGTCTGGCATAGGAAGAATCTGGAGGTTTTAAGTTTGTGAAAAAAAATAAACTTACTAAATAAAACCTTTATAGAGTCTTAGAAAGAGCCCAGGGTATTCTTTAGGGTTTTCAGGAATACTGTTGGTTGGAGCTTGGCATAACATGGCAATTAGCAATATCTGACTGAAGCTTGCATAAGAGTAACCTCCAGAATGACCTCTCAACTCTATTTGAAATCTCTTAGCCACTGAAACTTAATTTTGTTTCATTTCTTTTCCCTCTTTTGGTCAAGAAGACATTCTCAATCCCATGACAAGTGGGCCAGGTCACTGAGAGTGCTAGGTTTTTATGGTTGATGCTAAGGCTGGAGCCATCAATCTGTGACCTTTTCAAACTATTTTTCTTTCAAATAGCTTTACAGACTTTTTTTTTCCCCTTCAAACTATTTTTCTTTCAAATAGTTTTACAGACTTTTTTTTTTCCCTCCCAAATGGGGGAATGGACAGAGAAAACAAAAATAGGTACTGCCTCTTTAGGATTCCTCTGCTGCTTTTGCCTGTCATTTTAATAATAAAGGCCCTCAGACCTGGCCCCCCCAGTGATTTGAAGTAGCTGATCAAAAGCAGTGATCAACAACCAGACCATATTCCCTGGAATTTTGGAAGACAAGGCCCCACCCTGGCACCAGCAAGCTATGTGAGGAGCCCTGCCTGCCATGTGCTGGGGGATGGGGTTGGTAGCTGCTGCATGAAGAGTGAAATGCAGTCTCCTCATCCAGGTCTTTACTGGATACACAATGCTCCACTAGACTCCAGAGTTTCAAAATAGTTTATCTAGACAGTTCCTGCTAGTTCAATAGGTGTTTTGGTGGAGGGACTGATTCCTGGAGCTTTCTACTCTACCATCTTTCCATAATCCTCCAAATCCAAAATATATATATGTATTTCTTTCTGGTGTGGCCCAGGTTTCTGGTATGGCTCAGGATTTTTTTGTAAAAAAAAAAAAAACACCCAGGTTTATCTTGTACATTTCCAGCCCTAGAACTGGAATCAGCCACTTTGCTAAGGAGCTCTGGTTCCTTTCATTGGGGAATGATAGTAAAAAGACCATAATTTGAAGGCAGAGATTGTATTTTATATATCTTTGAATCACTTGCACCTAGCACTTTTCCTAATACACAATACATAATGGATATTCAACAAGTGTTGCTTGAAGAAGTTTTTAATGCCTTCATGTGGTTCAACTCAGTTTAAGTACCACTTCCTTCCTGAAGTTTTCTTTGACTTACTCCCCCTCTAAAGTCTCTACAATTCTGTAGCCCTTCTGTGGATTTTATTTAAATATTGCACATCTAGGAGGCTTGGACTAGATAGACATTACAATTCCTTTTAATCCTGATAACCTATAAATACAGCACCACCTATCAATTATCTTATTTTTTATGTATACACATTTTTTTCACCTGATTAAATTGGGAATTGTTTGAAGATAGGGAACAGATTTTAATATTTCTGGACATACAGTAGTTGCTAGTTAAATACTTGTTGATTGTTCAATTAGGCAGATTAATGTTATTTCATATTGTTACTGCTTTTTGTTAACTGATCAATTAAGCAGATTAACTCTATTTCATATTGTTACTGCTGCAGTTTGGAAAGAGGTAGAAATTTCTTGATTTAAAAATTGTGAAATATTAGACTGTAGGGGAACCTCTTTGTTCTAGTTTGCTAGCTGCCGGAATGCAACACACCTGAGATGGATTGGCTTTTAATAAAACGGGATTTATTTTGTTAGTTCTTCAGAGGAAAGGCAGCTAACTTTCAACTGAGGTTCTTTCTTATGTGGGAAGGCACAGGGTGACCTCTGCTGGCCTTCTCTCCAGGCCTCTGGGTTCCAACATCTTTCCCCGGGGTGATACCTTTCTGCATCTCCAAAGGCCCCTGAGCTGCAAGTGCTGAGTTAAGGTTGCTGAGCTGCTTGGGCTGTGCTATATTAAGCTCTCTCATTTAAGCACCAGCCAATTAAATCAAACATCATCCATTACAGGAGGCATGCCTCTTAGCCAACTACAGATGTAATGAGCACAGATGAGGTTCACGTAACATTGGCTCATGTCCACAGCAACAGAACTAGGCACGTTCACCGGGCCAATTTGACACCTGAACCTAAGTACCACACTCTTCTATATAAATTATTTTAAATAACTTCTAAAAATGAACCAGTGTAATAGAGTATATATGTATCTTTCTCTGTGGCCTTAAAGCTGAACTGCTTGGGTTCAAAACCAAGCTTTGTCACTTACCAGTTATATGATTTTGGATAAGTATGCTTAATTTCTCTGGCCCTTAGTCTTCATGCATATTAAATAGGCATAGTAATAGTATCTATCTCTAGGATTAATGATTTAATATATGTAAAGCTCTTAGACCAATGGCTGGCACAAAGTAAGCACTCAATAAAATTTAATGCAGATGAATCAGACATTTTAAAATTTCACTTAACATACTGTGCACATCTTTTCATATCCTTCAAGTTTTTTTTGTAAAACATTTTTTAATGGCTGCATAGAATTTCATTGCCAGGAAATACCATAATTTTATTTACTAATCCTGTACCAGTGGGCATTTAAGTTGTTTCCAATTTTTAATTTGCTTTTATTTTGACTAGCTGTTTCTTTACCCAAGAACTGGGGAGAGGAGAATGCTGAATGTAGACAGTGTATCAGAGAGAATTTAGAGGTCGCATAGCATCCTTTAGAGATAATAGTGGATTTTTTAATTAGAAGACTGATTTCTAGCTCAGAGTTTGGCCTTTACTTTTCTGGGACTTTAAAAAAATGACTGGGTTGGACTAAATAATCTCTTATACCTAACTTCTCATATCTTTGTGTAAGAATCAAACCCATTTCAGTCATAAGTCTTAGGTGCTATATCTTCTAAAAGTCACACAACAATATCTTAGCTGAAGGAATCTATAATAGAGCTCCCCATCCAGAGTAGTAAAGACTTCAAGGTACTGAGCACTTCAGCCCTCAGGGCAGCCAGGGAGGGTCTGAGGCTGCTAGAGTCTATGGGCTGGTCACCTCCAGCTGCAAGCAGCCTCATCTGATTCCATTCCCTCCCAGTTTACCCAGTGTACTCTGCTGTGCAAATATGATTTTCTCTGAGTGTCAACCAGTGAAAAAAAGTTGGGAAGCACTGAAATATAAGAAGGAAAACTTTTGCTCATGGCAGGTATGTGCAGTTCAGATCCTTGTTAATGCTGCTATTAATTCTTCTTTCTTTGACTTTTTAGCATGGCTGCTCGCTGTTTCTGGGATGCTGACACTGATAATTACACTCATGATGTTTTCATGAATGTAAGTATATTTGAAACTCTTTTTTTTCCGTTCTGAGAAAATGTGTGCATTTCAAATCACATTGCTTAATATTTATTTCTTAAATTTGAGGACACCTGAATTTTAGACATTTGTCTTAGAAACTTTTTGGGTGAGATGATTTTGATGTTATTTTTGTGTTACTAAAGTAGAAATCTAGTGTGCTGATTATGGACAAGGAGACCCATAGCAAATGATGTAAATCTTCACAAATTTGAATTTGGGAATAACATATTGTTTATTTAGTGCTAACAGACATATGCTACTTTGCTAAACTGCAAACAAATTTATGTGGCAAGGGTTCCAGGATCAAAGGTGATTTTTCTTTCAATAATACTTTATTTTATCTCAAAGCCATTTCTCAAAACTGAGCACAAAAAAAAAGAGAGAGAAATCTTTAAAAAGAGGTTACATGTAAACATTAGTAAATTATTGCCACAGACATTTTATATATTTTAATTGTTATTTTATACTTGCTCCCGGAAATGATCCCATCCTCTGTCCAGGCGCTCCTAGGTTATAAATTAGTAAAGTGAGAATTAGAGTAGAACAGAAACTGGATTGAGTTGCTGAGGCAGGTGAACTCTTGTAATAAGTACCTAAAAAGTGTTTTTAATAAGTTTAATCTGGGATCTGGAAGGCATTTTGAGATTCTGAGCTAAACAATGGACAAATAAATTTTACCAATTAAGAAAAGATATCCAGAGACCATTTGCTCTTACCTAGAGTTTAGGATAAGGCACTGTTTATTTTTATTTTCAGGGATATTACAGTATAACTCTAGGGTTGCGTAATGCTTTTACTCCAAGAAGCTCAAGGCATTTCTTGCATTATTTTATTGCTATGATAAGTCAAGAAAATGGAAATAATTATTTTATGAGTATGCATTAATTAGTTCATTAATTTGCATTTTATTTCTGTATTCAGAAAATATCATTCTTTATCCATCCTGCCATTAGCGAGCAATTTTATGGTTATGCTCAGTCAAGCAACTTTATAGGTATACTCTGGTAACCCTTTTTTTCTTTAAGAATAGTGACTTAAAATTGACAAAGATATGGGTGGTGTCAATTTCAATAGTCTCTGCTGCCCTAATTAACCGATTAATACTAACATTCTGGATGTTTGTATGTGTATGTTTTCCGTTTGTTTGTTTTTTAGGACAGTTTATTCTGTGTTGTTGCAGCATTTGGTGGTTTCTACTATTGAATCTTTGAAAAGCTGGGAAAAGATATGACCATGAAGAAATATGAACTTTTTTATATTGTTAAGTAGCTAGAAAAAATAAAGATAAATTGGCAGTTTGACAACTGAATCTCTTGAGTTTTAGGCCTTATATATATATTTTTTTTTTTTTGGCTTTTAACAAGGGGAATTTAATGAGTTACTAGTTTACACAGTTCTAAGGCCAAGAAAATGTCCCAATTGAAACAAGTCTATAGAAATGTCCAATCAAAGGCATCCAGGGAAACATACCTTGGTTCAAGAAGGCCAATGAAGTTCAGGGTTTCTCTCTCAAGTGAGAAGGCACATGGCAAACACAGTCAGGGCTTCTCTCTCAGCTGGAAGGGCACATGGTGAACATGGCGTCGTCATCTGCTAGTTTTCTCTCCTGGTTTCTGGTTCCATGAAGCTCCCCTGGAGACGTTTTCCTTCTTCATCTCCAAAGGTCGCTGGCTGGTGGACTCTCTGCTTCATACTGTTGCGCTCTCTGAATCTCTCATTCTCCAAAATATTTCCTCTTTTATAGGACTCCAATAAACCAATCAAGACCCACCCAAATGGGTGGAGACATGTCCCTTAATCCAGTTTAACAACCACTCTTGACTAAATCACATCATCCAGGGAGATGATCTCATTACAGTTTCAAACATACAGCATTGAATAGAGATTATTCTACCTTTATGAAATGGGATTTATATTAAAACATGGCTTTTCTTAGGGGGCATACTTCCTTTCAAACCAGCACATTCCACCCTCTGGCCCCTAAAAAAGACATGTTTTTCAAAATTCTTTCATTTGCTCTGGACCTTTGAAAACTCATAACAAGTTATTTGCTGCCAACATATAAAGGAGGAATATTCGTAGGATACATATACACATTTCCATAGGGAGGAAGGAACACAGGGGTCACCAGACCCATACAGTTTCGAAAACCTGCAGGGTAAAGTCCATTAGATTTCAAAGTCTGAGAGTCATTTAACCTCAGGGCTTTAGAAAGTGGCAGTCCCACCCTTTTCAAGGGCCTACACAGAGGCCTGCCTCTCTCCAAATGCAACCTTGGGAGATATTGGGGAGACCACCTTTCTCTCTGCTCCACCCTCTCCAAGCATTGGGGCCACACCTGGGCTCTCTGCCATCTCCGGGGCACATGCTCAACCCCTCCATGTGGTGGCAGCCAGGCTCTCCCCAAACCCGAAGGAATGTGCTTCACCTTCTCCAAGGCCTGAGGCGGCATGACTCTTCCACTGCAATGAGGTGGAAGGCCCATTCTCTGCTTTTGGGGCAAAATCACCCTCTCCAACTTACTTGGGTGGGTCCGCTCTCCTTGCCCGAGGCTTCTTGACTTCAGACCTTAGTCTCCATGGTTTTGCCTCTGAAATTATTTTTCCTCCAACGTGTCCCTTCTCTGAACCCCTCGATCCAGACTGGTAGCGGCTCTGTTTATACAGGTCCCACAGCACTCTTGTCAGCTTTCTATGCAGTAGTGTTGGATCATGCCCATCAGACATAAGGAGTTTCCACAAATCCTTCCTGGATAACTCCATGTCTGATCCTGACTTTGTCTGAAATGGCTGGCTGGTTCCACATTTGGTCAAGACTTCATGTGGGGCACTATTCTCTGGAGTTTCCCTTCCTGGAGGCCCAGAATTTTCCAGAACTTCAATTTCTGGTTTCTTTTTACTCAAGAGTTCAGTTTTCAGCTTATCTCTTTCCTGTCGCATTTCACTATAAGCTGTAAGGAGAAACCAGCCTACACTTTCGACATTTAATTTGGAGATCTTGTCTGCTAAATATCCAAGTTCATGGCTTTTAAAATCTACCTTCCAGCCAAAGCCACTAGTCAATTTTGCCAGATTATCTGCCATTTTAAAACAAGGGTCGCCTTCCTTCCAGTTTCTAATAACCCGGGCCTCATCTGTGTCTAAAGCCTGGTCAGAGGTATCTTTAGAGTCTACATTTCTACCAATAGTCTCTTCAAAGAATTTTAGGCCTTCTCTATTAAACTTTTCACAACTCTTCCAGAATCTTCCCATTATCCATTTAAAAAGCCCTTCCAACATATTTGGTATTTGCAAACTGCAGCAGCAGCACCCCACTCTCCGGTACCAAAATCTGTTCTAGTTTGCTAGCTGCTGGAATGCAATATACCAGAAACGGAATGGCTTTTAACAAGGGGAATTTAATGAGTTGCTAGTTTACAGTTCTAAGGCCGAGAAAATGTCCCAATTAAAACAAGTCTATAGAAATGTCCAATCAAAGGCATCCAGGGAAACATACTTTGGTTCAAGAAGGCCAATGAAGTTCAGGGTTTTTCTCTCAAGTGAGAAGGCACATGGCAAACACAGTCAGGGCTTCTCTCTCAGCTGGAAGGGCACATGGCGAACATGGTGTCGTCATCTGCTAGTTTTCTCTCCTGGTTTCTGGTTCCATGAAGCTCCCCTGGAGACGTTTTCCTTCTTCATCTCCAAAGGTCGCTGGCTGGTGGACTCTCTGCTTCGTACTGTTGCCCTCTCTGAATCTCTCAGACCTTATATTTTGAATGTTCCTATTTTGTTTTAATTTCTTCTTAGTATATTTGGAAAGGAGAGAAAGAAGTAGGGGAAAATCTATAATTCAATTGCTCAAATTTTAAAAACCATACACATTTTGGTATATTTTATAACAGTGCTGTTTTGTTTTGTAAGATTTAAAAAGTAACATATATGATAATTTTGTACCGATTTTTCACTTCTGATGTCTTAAGCAGTTTTTATGTCAATTTACTTGCATTATAATTTCGATAAGCAAATTTTAATAGCAGCATTTATTCCATTAGGTTATACTATTGGTTATTTTTGCCATTTCCTTACTGGAGGATGCTTATTTCTAATTTTCATTATTAATAAAACTGAGATGAATTTATTTGTGCTTAGTTTTTTTTCCCTACATTTTAAATTGTTGCTTTTATCTCTTATCCCTGTGTTTTTGCTCAGTTATTGTCACCCTGTGCCTTACACAGCTCATTAGCTTCAAAACCCATCCATTTTCTCCAGGGTTTCCCCACAGTGTCAGGGTCTGAGAGTCTCCAAGCTGTGTATGAAGTTAGCCCTCCCTTAAGACTCAGATTCTTACATTGGTTACTATCCAAACTCCCACTATCTTTGTATGACTTTCTTACAAAGAAAAAGAGTCCCTATTGTTTTCTCTAGCCACCTGACCTTGTTTGTGGAACCTCAGTCTATCAGCCATGTTTAAATAACTAAAACTCAAAAAAGGGAAACGGTCTGGATTTAAATCCTTTTTCACCGTTGAGGCTCCCCGGTGGATGTACATATTTATCCACAGTCTTTCTTCTCAACCACTTTTATGTTAAAAACCCAGACAAAAAAATAATAAATAATTTTACATCTTAATTCTAAATCATTATGTACCTACCTACTTGCCTCACATCTACAGAATCAAAAGGGATCCCTCCAAAGGTTCATTCCAGCAAAGGAAAGCTCCCTAACCAGACACTCCTGCTACATGTAATTTCCTACCAACGGCCTCCCTAGAATCCATCCACTCTTGTTCAACTACCTTCGGTTGATTGCTAGGAATCTTTGCTTTTCTTGAGTGAGCCAATATGGGTCAGTAATCACAGCAAGTAAACGGTTTGGGGTCAACCACAGGTTTTCACAGGACATAGCCGGTGGACGTGAATTCTCAACATCACCAAGGAAGTAAAAGTTGGCGCCGTGGTAAAGCGGCCGCGTGCCGGTCTTTAGCGGAGGGCGTCTCGGTTATGCGCAGAGTGAATGCTCCTGGCGAGCGCCTGGCGCTGCACTGCGAGGAAGGAGCAAGACTGGGCGGTCGACCTGCGCGGAGGCCACCCAGACGGGGCCCTAAAGGACAGCCGCCGCGCTAACGCTTCATGGTGGACTGCCAGCGTGCAAATGTGACGGCTCACAGCCATATCCTACCACGAAGACGGGTCTTCACTTTACACTCCGGTTCTGGACGGAGACTCTGACCCTTAGCCCTCTCTCCTCCTACCTCTGATTATTTCGGCTCAACCACTTCATCCCCGGGGCTTCTGGAGGCGGAACGACTGTGTCAGGGGTCGTGGTTTTCAGGGAAAAGCTGTGGTCGGATTAACAAGAGGGCGGGCAGTAGGCGGGACTTCCGTTCCGCTCTTCCATCAGTTGCCTTTCCCGGGCGTCTCCCCGCAACCCCTTCAACTTCCCTTGTCGGTGACGCGGCGCCCAACAGAAATCCGACCCGACAGGGGCACTGGGGAGCGTGAGTAGCAGGTAAGGATCCAACAGATTCACATATTAGCGGCTCTATTTTAGAGGAGACTGTGGGGCTGAGACCTCGAAAGTACTGTGACTGGGGGAAGGAAGATTGGGTCAGTGACAGCGAGGGGAGTGTGAGGCAGGGACTGTGAGGCTACTGTGACCGAGGAGCATTGACAGCGACGGGACTGTGACCGAGGCGTCATTGCCTGCGAGGGGTCTCCGGCCGAGGACCAGTGACTGCGAGGGGACTCAGACCTCGGAGAGCATGAGGTAGAGGCTGCGAGGGGACTCTGATCGAGGAAGTAAGAGGCGGTGACTAGAGGGGACTGTGGCCAAGGGGCAGTGCACTTCGAGGAGACTGATCGATGGATAGTAACTGTAAGGGGACGCCAACCTAAGGGAACATGAAGGGACTCTAACCAAGAGCAGTGACTTTGAGGAGCTGACTTGAAGAAGCGTGAGGGGGTCAGTGACTAGGAATGATGCTATGGGATTGTATTTGGGCCTGGGTTGTGATTGAGTGACTGTGACTGGGCAGAGAAGACTTTTAGCGGAAAGAACGCTGATCTGGGACTTGACAGACCTGAGTTTAATTTCACAGACAAACTTCTTGGGGGTGGGAAACTTACCTCACCACTGAGCTACTGATTCTTTATTAGCAGATGGGAAATTTGGACCAGATTAATGTTTTCCAAATTATGGCTCCCATCCTGTTACTGGGTTGTGATATCAGTTTATACACATTGATGACATATGACCTCTTAAAAATGGAATAGAATAGACATTATCAGTGTGTTCACATATTAAGGGTAAGTATAGTTTCATGAAACTTTCATTTCTGTTGTATTTGTGGAGGTGGTCTTGTAAAATGGATTTTGTATATCTAAAAATGTATGAAGTAAAAATAGTAAAGCAAAAAAGTTTGAAAAAATGTTCAACCAGATTATTTCTGATACTTCTTTAAGGTCTAATATGTAATGATTCTATTACTAGGAAACTATTTGGATGTAAAGATATGCAATTGGGACACAGGTTCTATTAGATTGACGTAACTGGAGATTGCTTCTTAAACGTGACTGAGGTGACTAGTTTTGATTGAGGGATGAAAATCAGAATCTCAGTTGGGAGAACCATTTTTTATTGTGAAATATATATACAAAAAGCAATAAATTGCAAAGTACATTGCAACAAGTAGTTATGGAAGAGATATCAGAGTTTGATATGGGTTACAGTTCCACCATTTTAGGTTTTTCCTTCTAGCTGCTCCAAGACACTGGAGACTAGAAAGAAATATCCATATAATGATTCAGCAGTCATTCTCATTTGTTAAATCCAGTCTTCTCTGTTATAACTCTTCTTTCACCTTTGATCTGTCTCCCAGTCTTTAGGGATATTTGGGCTATGCCTATTCTCACTTTTTCTTCTTGGAAAGTGGTGTCCACAATATGGAGTAGGGGCATGGAACTAATTGACGTTCTTGGAAAGGCCAGCCTCTTTGCGTTTCAGGACTTATCTGGCCTAGGAACCATCTGGAGGTTGTAGGTTTCTGGAAAGTAATCTCAAGGCGTGAAACTTCATATACAGCCCTAGGCATTTGGTTAAGGTTTGACAAACGATGGTAATTAGCAATATCTAGCTGAAGTTTGCATAAGAGTAATCTCCAGAATAGCCTCTCAACTCTATTTGAACACTCTTAGCCACTGATAATCTTATTTTGTTATACTGCTTTTCCCGGTGTTGCTCAGGAAGGCGTTGTCAATCCTATCATGTCAGGGTTCAGAGTCATCACTGGGAGTCATTCCCACATTGCCAGGGAGACTTTCACCCCTCAATGTCATGTCCCATGTCAGGGGGAGGGTAATGATTTTCCTTGCAGAGTTGGGTTTGGAGAGAGAGGGGCTACATCTGAGCAACAAAAGAGTTTTTCTGTAAGTGATTCTTAGCCATAATTATAGGTACGCTTAGCTTCTCCACTATGGTTAAGTTTCTTAAGAGCATACCTCAATATCAAGGGCTTGGCCTATTGACCTGGGAGTCCCTAATGTTTGAGACAGTATTAGGGGTTCCCCTGTGGTGAAATTTAATCGTTCCATATTTTTTTGAGAACCAGAGTTCACTTTGAAATATGGACAGTGATATTTATAGAGACAAGAAAGATATAGGTGCTTGTGGTAGGAGAAACTGTTGGAAACAGACATTAAAGAGGGGAAGCTTTAAGGAGGGTGGAAACAAGTTTTGGGAAGGGATCTGAGGATAGAGACAGAAAATTCTGAGGGTTACATGGGAGTGGAGAGATGAAACCTTTAGGGTCCTTTTCAGTTTTGATATTCAGTAACCACGTCAATAGGATTGCTAGTAAAAAAGTTACGAGAATAGCGTTTGGTACAGTAATAGTGGTAAACAGATGGTGACCGTCATGGGGAAGAAAGATGGACAAAGGAATGGCTGTGGGAACATTAACAATGATGACTAAAATGCCACGTGGGAGAGGCTTTAATGTATTTAATTATCCAACTCAGTGATTTGTACACTGGAGGTCAAGACTGGCATATTGGGAATACTAAGTTACAGGTAATTCAAATGATGTTTTAACTGCTGTGTTTACTTTCCTTCTCATTCCCTTTTATGAGGTTGTTAGCAATGTAGATGAAATGAACTACAGTGAAATTCGTATTTCCTCCTCTCTGACAGTCCTCTATGGAAGGTGAGATGGATTGTGCCATTGAGAGTTTTAAAAATAGAGCTGATAGGAGATGGTTAGGGTCATTTTAACTTACCAGGCACTGTATTAAACTGATAAACTAATAGTTATGTGCTCTCTCTACACGCATACACGTACAACTCTGTGTTAAGTGAAGAGAGTTCAGAAAGTTCCTTGAAAAGGAATGAGTTGGAAATAGTGGGGGATAGCCTTTGTTTAGCTAAAAATGGCTAGTTACACTATTTATTAGAACATTAAGTGTTTATTTGGCTTACCTTCTATATAAGTGAAAGCAACTATTCAAGAGGTTTGTGCCGGTTTGAATATGTGGTGGACCCCAGAAAAACCATGTCCTTTAATCCTCATTCAGTATTACTGGCTGGGTGCTTTTCGATTGTTCCCATGGAGATGTGACCCACCCAATTGTGGGTGGTAACTTCTGATCAGATAGCTTCCATGGAGTTGTGACTCCACCAATTAATCCTTTAAAAGAGGAAACATTCTGGAGAGAGTTCCTTCTTGTAGAGCCACGAGAAAGCCAGCAGATGCAGCCGTGTTCACCATGTGCCCTTCCAGCTGAGAGAGAATCCCTGAACTTCATTGGCTTTCTTGAACCAAGGT
>PVIY010042402.1:0-20997 GCA_004026745.1 Myrmecophaga tridactyla
TCTGTTGATAAGGTAGATAAAAGGAGCATGCTGCTATCTTGAGACCCACACTCCCCTGTGAGTTGTCCGCCCCCTGTAGGCTTACAACTGAGGATACTCACCTTGTTCTCTCTGCCCCAGTCTCTTCACTTCAACTGCAGTCCCATTTGTTTATTTTTTAATTTTTTAAAAACCCTTTACTTGTTCCACAGAGCTTGGATGAAGTCAGCCGACTGTACACCACCATCTTCCCCCTCATTAGCTTTTATCATTAAAGACTGACAGTTATTAAATGTGATTTTTTTTTTACCCATTCCCATGAATAAAGATTTCAATTCAGAATAGCAATTTCAACAAGTCAATTAACACCATTTGGATGAAATCCTAAAAAGATATAATTTCTTCTGTAGTGTTCTGCAAGGCACTAAAAATAAGATAGGCATTTATCACAGGTTAAATGGCAAGGGAGAAAATATCCAGCATTTTATTTTTAGCTACTACTTGTTTCACAAAGGTTACACAAGGGCGGTGAGGTAATGATAAAGACAAAGTAATACACTATCTCATCTCAAGAGTTTCAAAGGACCTTTGAGACCATCTAGTTTCATGTCATCATTTCTTCTTAATTGAAGTAATAGATTTGAATTTCTACTTGCTTTAAGTAATTTTTCTTGGGAAAGTTCATCTTTCCATGAAATGCCTTAAATTTTCTAAGAAAATCAGGATTTTTATGCTATATTCTATGACAAGACAATTATATACTGAACATTCTGCATTTCTAAAATTCAAACATGCATTCTGTTACAAGCACATTCATGTGCAGTGCCTCTGTCATGGGACATGGGGTGATTTTCCTTAAGCAATCTTCCAGCTATAAAAGACATGAATGAGTAAATCTTGGAAAAGGGATAACATCTTTGATATTTTGAATTCCTAAAATGCACTGCAGATAGCGTTCAAATCCCATTCCAAAACCTCCATGTGGCACAGATCCAAATTGACGAAGGTCCAGATACCTGTTTTTCAAAAGCAGAGAATCATTACCTATAAATGTTGCATGAGATCATATGTTATGATTAGAATTTTATGTTTCAAAAGTATTTTGCAACCACTTGTTATTGTCTAACTCAGTATAGTAGACCAATGTTTTCCCTTTATAGACAGATGAAGAAAACAGAGAAGCTAAAGTGACCTATCCAAGGTTACCCAACCAGAAGCAGATCCTACAATGCAGGTGAGTGCTTGGATCCTTTTTCTTTTTAAGTTATATATACATTTATGTACAGAAAACTTGCTTCGGGAGGATACAGAGACTTTTCAAATAGGCTTACTAGTTTTCTCGGCAATGCATTCCTTTCCAAAGCTAATGGTAACACTCTTTTTTTCCCATACCAAAAACAATATTGTTTGATACTAAGAGGAAATTTTACCTGACATATTCAAAAAGATAATCCTCTTAATTAGACTGTAAGCTAAATCTGGGGAACTGTGTCTCATTAAACTTGTATCTACAGTGCCTGCTATATGAAGGCACTTGGTACATGAAGATTATTGTCTGAAGGACAAGAATATACTCTGGAGTGCTGGAGTGAGAAGAAATGTCCTGTTCTCTGCAATGGTTTTCTGTTGCAGATCTAGTGGAAGATGTCCAGAGTCATTTTTCTGGAAGGTCAGTCTCTGAAGCCCATTCATATTCCTAATTGGGCTATGGGACCCGCTGAATATGTATGTATAAAACCTAAGTAGATACCTTTATCTAGCTGTTAGCCACTAACCTATACTCTGATCTCTAGGCTCATAGAATTTTGAATCATATAAACTATTACTGAGCACTAGTCACTTTATGCCAGACATATCTGTGCTAGATGCTTTCCACCTAAAGGAGGATATCCCCCATTTTACAGATGAGGAAGTCAGTTTCAGAAAGGTGAAGTAATTTATTTAAGACCACATGGCTAGAAAATGCTAAAGTCGTGATTTAAACTCAGATTCTAATACACCAGCCTGAAATATAATCATTTTAGGAAGGGAACAGAGGGAGGACAATTCTATAAATATTTTTAAGTCACTTGGTAGGGGGGAATTCTTGAGTTATATAATATTGATTAAAACAATTTTATGGCTTCTTGAATGATTTGTAAAATTAGATTCAGAATGAGGCAAATGTCATAGCTTGTAGCCACTTTGTTCCTCAAGGATAAGACTGGCTAACACCTATTTTCCCACTATTTGTACATAGGGAGTTAAGATTAAGCATTTATCTTTCTAAAATAAAAACTGAATTGCAACTAGGTGAAAGATCAATATGATAAGGGTATTTATTATAAAACCTCAGGTTAGCAAGAACTATAAAGAATAATGGAAGGAATGCAGTTTTGAGTAACAGAAATGGTTGGTAGCTGAATGAACTTTAAATTTACAAGGCAAAGGGACAGGATATATTTTGATTTATTGACAAAATAAGATAAAGGACACACCAGGCACGTGCCACAAATATCTGTAGGACATGAGCTGCCTGCTGGAACTACAGTAACAGCTTTAGATAACTCTAAAGTTCTCATACATATAAGTCAAAGCACTGCATAGGGATGCACTGGTAGTTCAGTGGTTAGAATGCCCGCCTTTCATGCAGGAGACCTGGGTTCGATTCCCAGACCATGTATCCCAAAAAGACAACAAAACAAAAACAAACAACACTGCATAAGTGTCTGGAAACTGAATTCAGCAGAGGGAATCAGTTCATAGCTAGTTTTTTGTGTATTTGTTCTGATAGATGGAAAAATCCAATTTTAAGAAAAAAGTTTTCTAATAAATATGTATTTGATTATTGTTAAAACTGATTCTAGAATAGCCAGATTATTTTTAAAAGGTGCTTAAAATTTGTGAAACTAGTAACAGATTTTATCTGTATGTGCCATGTAGAAAAAGGAAGTAAGTAAATTCTTCAACACTGGGGTGACTCCATATTACAGTTGAACACTACCAGGCAATACAGATTTGAAAATTTCTAATGTCCCTTCTACCCTTAAAATCTATGATTATCATATAAAAGGAAGAAAATTCAAATAATAAATATTTCTATTTGGAGGTCTTAGGAACTTGAAAAGAACAGTATTGAAATGATTAATACAGATCAGAAAAACCTAAATTTACTCAATTAACAATTAAGATCTGTATTTAGCTCATTATCTATGGCTAGTTTTTACATATTATAAATATTATCTCAAGTCAGAAAGTAACTGAGGTAAAATGCATAATCTTGCTCAATCAAGCTTTGTTAGAAGATTCAGAACAAGGAAGGAAAAGAGAAGGAAATTGGCATTTACTGAGCTTCTACCCTATATAGCTACTTTACCTATAATGTCTTATTTCATCCTTCCAACAACTCTGTGATACTGTCACTCCATTTTCTAACCAAAAAAACCAATACTCAGGGAGATTAAGTAGCTTGCCCAAGGTAATTACTGGTAAATATAAGGCTGGCATTCAAAAACTATTACCTGAACCTAATTTCAGCTTTTTTGCATCTCTGAAATCTAGCTCCTTCATTACCACAAGGCAAGAATGTAATTTGCTCCTTCCTTCTTCTGAGGACAGCAAAAGGATTACTGATATTGTTGATATTATTATTAGACCAAGATCCTGGAGAAATGTTATTATAGAAATATAAATAAGTAATTTGCATCTATGGAAAAGTACTTGAGGAAAAGATCTACAGAAAGAAAGACAAACAACTTCGGGAAAGTGAATGAATGAATGCAGAAAGGGGTCTTCCCTAAAGTGGCTCAGATTTCTTCAGCTGGTGGAGAACTTAAGGATCACTGAGTCCAAACACTTGATTTTACACATGGAAAAACTGAAGAGTAATGGTTAAGAACAAAAATTTTAGATTCACAGAGTCCTGGAATCAAGCCCCAGCTTGAGGACCTAACTGTATGATTTTGATTAAGTTACTTAACAACTTGGGGCTTCAGGCCTAGAGGGACAATAAAATGGAGATAATAACGGTATCTTATTCAGAGGGTATTGTGATGATTATTTAAGATAATATACATAGTTATCTGGTATATAATAAGCAATAAATAAATGGTAGCCATTATTGTTAATTATTATTTTTCAAGGATCAAAGGGATTAAGTAATGTTCTGAGACCCTGTGCATGGCCCTCAGTACTCTTCCCTACTGTATTGGGGTAGTTAAAACTTAAATAAAAGAAAAACCTGTTCTATGTAACATTCAGTCCAGCAACTAGAATAATAAGATTCATCAGGGGCCACATTCTTACCATTGGTAGGCTTCTGTCAGTCCTGATCTGAAAAGGAAAACAAAATTTTTTCAGGGAATGGCAATAAAATAAATGTATTATCCATCAAACGTTTATTCTGGGTTGTGTGCAAAGAGCTCTATTACAACAAGCCTGTGCCCTAACATAACATGCAATATAGTTGAGGAGCTGAAACCGTATTATATGAGAAGTTAATCAACAGTTCAAATGTTACCAAAGAAGTGGTATAAACAAAAAATGTTACAGGAGTTCAGAGGAAAAAAACGCGATCCAGAATCCAAAAGAAGGGGCTCATCTGAGTTGAACTTATTGTCCTGTCTCATAAGAAAAACATTATTATTATTACTTAAGGTTGTTGGAAGGCACACACAGACAGGGGGAGGGGAACACAACTTTCATGCTATAACATTAAAACAACAATATGGATTCTAAGGCTACTTTCACGCTGTGGTTGCACATTGGTTCTTGCCTAATTTGAGAATGTTAATAAAATTAAGCTCTTATTACTTATTAAAATTAATTTCAGCCCTTTTAAAAAAGTATTTGTGACCACAGTACATCTGAAGTGATCAGGACTAAAAAATTTCAAATGTACAAAAATAAAGAAAGCATGAACAGAGGTCACAGACAGATCCTTGAGATAGGAAAACACACATATCTGTTTCATCAGGAAAGATAAATTTTGATATAGTCTGATATTAGGTAAACATTTAATATGTTACGAGGAAAAGTTTCCTGAAGGAAGGAAGGAAGCAAGCAAAGAAAACAGACCAATTAATCTTTCAACAGATGAGGTTTCTTGCCATGTGTGGGTTTTGTGGTGCTTAAAAAACAACAACAAAAAAAACAAACAAAAAAAACCCTAGAGAATTCTCAGATTTTTTCCATCAAAAATGCCTGATCTTCACTTCAATTCCACAATTTCCCAGGTCTTTCTAACACTATTCTAGTAGTGAGAAATCAGTAGTCTTACTGAAAAAGAGTTTTCCCAGAATCTACTTACCCCTTTCTTCTGGATCCTAACCTAACTACAGTTCAAATGATTGGGATTATAAAGTCAAGTTACCCAAATGATTTATAAGTTGGGATCTTGGAAAACCATCAATTTTTAAAGCACTTCCCCATTAGGAAAAGAAGGCCTTACATATGGCTTACTTAGGATATTTTCAAACTATCATGGCTTCTCCAGGTTACCATGAAATCCAGTATTATCTGGAGAGAAGGATTAGGCCTACAGACATGGGCAAGTCTTTTTTTATGTCTGTCACAGCGAAAGTAGAAATCATGGAAAACAAAGGTTTATAACCTTAGTTACATTAGGAAGTCGTTGTGGTTTGTTGGCAGACTATGCTTACACAGAGTGGTAGTTCAGTTAGAAACAAGAAATTCCCATCTCTAAAACATTTCCTATATGTTCATGGATTCATTTCCCAGGTCTTAATAAGTTAAAATAAAGTTAATCAAATAGCTAAATCAAGATCCTTACATAGTAGAGAACCTGAAGAAGGGAAAACTGCTTATTCTAAATACTATCTTAGCAAATATTTTTAATAGCTTTCTTTCCCCACCTTTACCCTTTCCACAGTTCAGTCTGTCTGTACAGGACATTGTCAATAGAAAGTTAATAAAAAAGAACACAGAGAAGAGAAAAACAGTACAAGCTTTAATGGGAAATTCCCACCCCTGTTAAAAAAAGCTACTTTTCACAGGGAGGGATATATGCAAATAAAGGGCAAATATCATTGTAGCCCTGTTCTACATAACAGTTTCAGTCTTTGGGAAAGGGAAGCTCAGAGGTTAAGTAACAATTTGCTCAAGGTCACATAGACTCTGAGATTTAGGTCAAAGTAAAAAATCCATGTGCTTTTCTCTGTTACTTTGCCATGACAATATCTGAGCGGCTCATCCCCAATTTCTGAACTGTGTTTCTTTTAGCACTGACAAATACCTGGCCAGTCGTTGCTCCAAGAAATGGTACCGTTCTTCTCTGAGGCTTCCTCCAAAGAGCTCCCCAACTCCAGGGACAAGAAGATCAACAGCAGCAACCTAAAAGGAAAAGAAAACCAAAAACATTGTTACATATTCAATGTGAATCCAACATTAGTAAGCGTCTCAAGGAAGCCTAACTTTTTTTTTTTAACATGGGCAGGCACCGGGAACTGAACCTGGGTCTTTGGTATGGTTGGTGAGAACTGTGCCACTGAGCCACCATTGCCCAAGGAAGTGTAACTTTTAACATTTTAATAACTGTCTATTTAACTGCTTAACAGAATTTTGTTTACCTTATCCATGCTTTCTGTTTCATATAAAATGCTTAATATTTTTTAGAATGTATGCTACCCATAATTGCAGGTAGCCAATTTCTTTCCCTTATTGCATCCTTTATGTTGTCTACTTGATAAAAATGTGTTTTCTTCACAAATGTGATATAAATGCTAATTATAAAAAAGATGGCAAGTATTAACATTATGAAATATATGATAGAGCTCAAATTATATATAAACATTTACCAATTTAATTCTCTTATATAATATTATACAATGAATATTTTTCTTACATCAGTAAACCTATTTCACACCCTTCATGTTTTCATGGCTCTACAGCTTACTGTTTAGAAGTATCATGGCTTATTTAACTGCTTTCCTTTGAACATTAGATATGTATGCTTTTGTTTACTACTATAAACAATGTGGTAATGAAGATGTGCAAATACAGATTTTTCTTTAATTTTAATATTTTGATAGGAGATGTATAGTATAGTATGTTCTGATTATTAATCAAAGAAGTACAAATTAAAACAATGAAAAATCACTTTGGAGTTTTCAAAATGGCAAAGTAAATGGAAAACAACATAAAGAACATGGATAAGAAAATGGAAAAACCAATACTCTCATACATGGTACCACCTTTCTGGTCAGCAATTTGGTAACAGATTATTAAAAGCCTTAAAAATGCAATATGCTCTGACTCAGCAATAGTAATTCTAGGAACTAGCTCTAACAAAATAATCAGATGCAAAAAAAAAGATTAATGCACAGGAAGCTTATGATAGCATTACTTGTAATAACACATTCAAATAGACATCAATAGGAGACTATCAGATCAATTTTAGACATGAGTAGAAAAAAGACATCTACATACTAAGATGCTCACTGTGTTAACATTGAGATATGAGTATGGATTTTCTTCTTTTCTCATTTGTATTTTCTTACTTTCTATAATAAAGATCTATTATACAACATTATTAAAAAAAGACCTATTATACTTTTGTAATAAGGAAGCAACAAAAACTTTTTTTTTCGCATGGGCAGGCACCGGAAATTGAACCCAGGTCTCTGGCTCAGCAGGCAAGAATTCTTGTCACTGAGCCAAACAAAAATTTTTAATAGGGGAAAATGGTAGCTTGATATTTAACTTGTATTTTCTCCATTACTAGTAATTAATATTTTTAAAGTTTATTTGCGTGCTGTATTATTTTGTGACTTAGTAACTCTTTTTAGGGGACAAGAGGACATTTTTAAGCTTAAGAAGCTGAAGACACAAAACCAAAGAAAGATCCAATGCAGCAAATACAAAATTAGGCATCCACAAAACACATTTTAATCTTTAAATACATGCGTACTATTATTATGAAATATTTTCTTAAACTTTACCTCACCTTACTATTGTCATTCACTCATTTTTTATTCCAAAACTTTTGATTGATATATGCTTTACAAGTAATTGAAATTGCCCTCCCAAAGAGTTGTTAAGTCACAAAATAATACAGATCGCTAATAAACACTACAGAATTACTAGCAATTGAGAAAGTACAAATTAAAAGATCAAAGAAAGGATATACTAATGAAAGATTATGCCCCAAAAGTTGCATATATCATCCTCGTAACTAAAATTAAAGGGAAAGCATTAGGTATGATTCTGGGTTGAATTAGAGTGAAAGAGAACAGATTCACTAATGGTTTCTACTTTTACTAAATCTCCCGCCATTCGATAAGCTCATGAGTTAAGTGTACAAACAGGTCTTTGTCACACTACCATTCTTTGCTAATTACATCTCAGGCAGTAATTCTTCTATGAATGTGGGTGGATAGAGACTACAGTGAACATCCAGATATCTGAGAATAATATTTGATGATGCAGACATGATAGTAGGTGGTGAAACCAAATCAGCAGCTTTGGATAGGTAGGCAAGAGAGCATTACTAATATGGTGAGGAAATTCTCATAGGCAATACATGTAATAGATTTGGACTCTAACCAGGACCCTGGGGTTAGCATTTCTATTTCCAGAGAAAGGAGAAGTTTCAAAGGGTGTTTTCATGGCTATAGAAAGACTGGCATTTTTATTTCTCAGTATCTTGCATTTAGAGAGGGCTAAAATATGCTAGGAGTGAAAAACATGAGGTAAAAAATGTGTTCTTGTCTTCGATCCAGAGTTTTTTATTTAGAAATATAGGCAATTAGGGTTGGAATATACTAGTTAACAGTGACTCTCTGGCCTTTAATTGAAAATATTTAAAGATAGTAGACTCACTAAACCTGAAACAGAACTTTCCATTCTTTTTAAGCTCTGATAATTAAGAAGGACAGATAAATCCAAAATGTACCATTCAAAGGGTTTCAAAGCAGGGAAGTTTCCATGGAACAAAACAAGGGTGGGAAATGATTGTTTCTGATACTGTAGGTATAGACAAAGCAAGAGTCAGGCTGAAAGGGCTACTGTCTCAAAAAAGATGCTGGACAATCAGTTGTCACAAAGAACAAGATGTGGGTGACTCAGATGAGGTTGGTGGCCAAGTGATTAGGAGATGTGGCAATCTTTGTTAAGTTATTCTGCTTTTTCTATGTAGTTCATAATTATCTAATAACATCTATTTCTTGTTTAGTCTTGTTCCTAATTAAAAGCAAATAAATAAACAAAAAAAACTCTTTTGGGATCTTGGATGGTTTGGGAGGTCTAAATTATGCTTATTTTGAACCTTAGTTTTTCAAATGCTATTTTTGGAGAAGTATAGATCACTCACCTGCCTTTCTTTTAATATCTGAGATCTGAGAATTCATTGTGTAACCACATCGGTTTTAGACCTTTCTGCCTGTTTTTTATTCATCTTGATTATTTGCAATTGCACAGTAATAATTGTGAAACAGGAAGATTCTGAACCTTTTCAGCTATCTTCTCTTGCAAAATCTTATGCCATATGTGCAATACATCCTTTTTGCTTCCTGGATTTCTTCCAAACCTGCTCTCCTAATGACTAGGGTATCTAGCTGGTTATGCCCAATATTTCTGCATTAGTTATTAAGGTAATAATTGTTTTACTGTAAGCAAAAGCTAGGTGATGTTGTAGTCACAACCCCAGAAGCTTACAACAAGGTTTATCAGCTTTGACATTATTGACATTTTAGGCCAGATAATTCTTTGTTGTGGAAGGCTGTTTTGTGCATTGTACCTGATAGATGTCAGTTGCAATCCCCTGATTTTGACAACCAAAAATGTCTCTAGACACTGTCAAATTACATCTCATTGGGAACCACTAGTTTACAACATTAGGCTTTTTTTCATTTATATATGTCCATTGTGGCCTAAAGCAGAAAGGACTGCCTCTTTCTGAGGCATTGCTGGTCTTGTGGCAGATGAAATACAAGAGAATGGAAGACCATGCACAAAAAAACTTTATTCAGAAGCAACGTGGTTTTGTCACGTCTCACAATTCATTGGTCAAGGCAATTCACATGACTAGGCTAATGCCAATGGGGTAAGGAAGTGTAATCCTTCCCAAGGGAGGAGCACAACTATTTGTGTACTTAATAAAACAGTTTACCAAGTTGCCTTTTTCCCATCTACTAGGACTCTTCCATGCCTACTCTTCAACCAGTTCCTCATTTTTAATTGGAATTAAGCCCATAACAGCAGTTCTTCTATTTTCTTCCCCTATATTCTAGGAGATGAATTTATCAGCAGGAAAGAATTTATAAAAATAGTCTTAGTTGAGTAAAATTTTTAGAAGCCATCTGGATAAAGTCCCACATCATTACTACATTTCCTCTAATTTTGTGATATGCAGAAGGGAACACATACATTATTTTTACCCTTCCTTTGTCTGAACAGCCTGAAAATTCACATTCTCAGGTGGGTGAGTTTTCTGTTTGTTTTATTAAAATAAAGAGTAAACTTGCTTCTCCTCTTAATAGAGCTGCACCTCTGGAATAAGGAATTCCTTTACAATGCTCATCCATGCTCCATAACTAAATGGCAGTTGATTAGCAAGGACAGATTCACCTTCTTTGTGAAGAAAGGTGTCTTTGTTGTCTTCTCTTCCTCTCTCTATAAAACATTCTTCCTTTTTATTTTAGGTTTAGATTCCCTTTAACCGTATCAGATTTGTATACTTCCTGCTTTTCTTTTATAATTATATCCTCCATTCAACCTAAAGAGCCTGCATCATTTCTCAACTATAAATAAAAACATATTTGGAATACACAAAATATACTTCCTTTTGGCAGGATATTAAAAATAATGTATTCCCTAAAGATCACTGGGACAATTCTTTCAATTTCTATACTTATAATTAGTGTTGAGATTTCAGGTATGATTCTTTTACCTTGTGTCTCCCTGTGGTAAGTACTGAGGCTAATTAGTATAGAAACTACCTATTTCTCTAGGGCTCTTATAGAGATAAAAGGTATATAGAGGGGTGGTGCAACAGGAGCCCAGTGACAGAATCTTGCCTGCGATGCTGGAGACCCGGGTTCAATTCCCGGTGCCTGCCCATACAAAAGAACTGAAAAAATAAAAAATAAATAAAAGGCATATAGAGATAAAATACAAATCACGACATAAGTGTCAAAAGAGAGGTATGTCCAAAATGCAAAATGTGGAGGGAAATACATAAGCTTTCCCTTGGAGAGACAAGTAATAAGGAAAACTTAATTGGGGGTCCTGTATTTGCCAAGTGATGTGGGTAATGGGGGTGGGGGCAGTTAGATTGTAATAGAAGGGGAACAAGCAAGTTGCGTGAAACATTAGCTGTTGATTACAATGTGCCTTTATGGGACGGCCAGTCTGTGCTTTATGAGAAGTTGAAATTGTTTTAAAGAGTCAGGGAGTAGAACATAGGAGGGATTAATCCTTATTAGGGAAAGTAGGGAAGGATCATGGATAAATAAGGTATAACAGTAGCAATTAGACTCTACCACAAATAATCATAAAGCATAATAGAAAATATTAAGTATCACAAGAAAAACACAAAGTACCATGAATAATGATGCAGATTCACAGTCATTATCAAGAGTACTGATACTGACTGATCATTGATGGCCTTCTAGCTAATTCCAATGTGCCCTGGAGAATCATAAAGCTACTTGAAAAGGTGTTTTGAAATTGGGCTACTGTCAGTACTCATTTTCTGCCTTCTCATGTATTGCGTGCCCAAGTCTGTTAGAGCACATCATCTCTGTCCCTGGGGGAATGAAGCTGCAGGCTTTTAAATTTCCCTTTAGGAAATCTCTATATCTTTTAATTAGATGATCAAAAGTATACTTATTTATTCCTGTTGATAATTTTCATTTATGATTATTTCTAAGTAACACAGATGACAGGTAATGGCACAGGAACCCCCAAAGTATTCAGCTTTCCTATATTAGTCTTTTTCTTGAAAGCTCGTTAAATCACAGCCAAAAATCTGTCCTAAACTTGAAATTTAAAAATTCCTTCAGATTTAACAACAGCCTGTACTTAATGGCAAAGGACAGGGTTTAAAGAGAAAGAAAATTAAGGCCAAAAAACATGCGAGAGTGTATCTGTAGGTCTGGTGGTTCCTGGGAGTAATGATCTAGGTAATGAACAGTAACCAGAGTTAAATCTATTCAGGGAATTCACGTGTTGCATAGGGAAATGTCCTCTTAATTAAAAGTTGACCAAATTTGAGCCCTTTTTCAATTAAAAATATCTATTGTGCTTTGATGCATCTTTGAGGAACTTGAAAATAAGTGGAAGGGCTTTAGTTCAGCTGTCCTTTCACTCTTCTATACAGAAAACAATGAAAGCTATAAAGAATTTACCACACTCTTTGCTAACTTCCCTAGCCTTAGACAAAACCAGTTCCACTTTGGATGCCCAGAATGCTGGCACATATTCCTCTACTGTGTATGAGTTTTGATTTCGCTTAAGTTGCACAGCTGCAGTGGCTTGCTGTCTAGAAATAGTCTGTGTTGGTATTCAAGCTAAACAAATCCTGGCCTCTATTTATGACACTCCCTTCTCACTCCTACTTTTTGATTCCAATAAATACAGTGAAAATTAAACTCAAACTTGAATTAAAAAAAACAGAGGCTAGATAGGAATAATGCCTTAAATATATAACTTTTTCATGCTAACGTCAAAGAGAGGGGAAAAAAAGTTTATGTCCCTTCCTCTGCTGCCTCTCTTCTTACCTATCTCTGTATTTTTAAATATTGATGAAAAACACAAATTGAACACCTCCTATTCACTTTCTCACAGGCTGCTAATAACAACCGACCAACATTGCACACTATTATAAGAAGAAAAAGACTTTTTCTGTGAGCTTTTGCTCTAACTGCTGATATAGACAGTATTTTGCCCCTGAAAATAACTAAGGCACAGCTAGGAAAGCAGACCTTCCAGATATAATGGTGAGATGATGCTCATGGCTGCAGGCAGCAATGACTGAAAAAAAGACTTTGGCTAGCAACACTGGCTTTACTGCTTATTCTGCTTGAAAAAAGATAAAAGTTTTACTGTTTGCAAAGATTTTAATGTCTTCAAAGGATGGAATTTTCACCTTGCTTCATAATATATGATCCCTTTCCCTCAGGGCCAAGATAAATGTACTACATTTCTTTTTTCCTTAGTGACCTCTAATTTCTAAGTAAACCAGAACAAAACATCAGTTGGGGGCTACACAAAGGTTCATGTGTGAATTCCTTGGCTTGAGAGAGGAAAACATTTCTATAAACAGCTTTACTCTTCTTACAATTAAAGTCTGACTCTAGAAACCACCTTTGACTCCTTCCTCTTCCTTACCTTCTATGTCTAGTCTATTATAAAGATCACTGATTATTCTTTGGGAATATTTCTCAGATTCATCTCTTTCTTTTCATTTTCATTGTTGTCCCAGATCTCATTTCTCATTTCCAAATTATACAAAAGAGTCCTTGAACGCTTCTACTTGTCTTTAATTCTCTCTTTCTCCAATCTACCCCTGCATCCCACTTGTCAGCTTAATCTTTATCATCTTAACATCATTTAAAAATAAACATACAATGGCTCTCTACTATTTACTTGATCAAGCCCGAGCTATATGCCACATTCCAAACTCTCCATAATTTGTTCCCATCTTGGCTAGCCGTGTTTACCTTCCAATAATTCCCCATTCTCTTTCCCTAATATTCTCATAATATTTTAATTTTCAAAGCAATTTTATAAACATAACAAACCTGTGGTTTGCACATGTAAAGTATCTTTTTAAACATAAATTTCTTTATTGAAACTTTAACACAAATAAAATAAAGTACACAAATAAAAAAGTACCCACATAACAAGTGTACAGTTCTACACACTTTCACAAAGTGAACATATTCATGAATCTCCACCCAGAACAAGAAACTGATATAACAGCATCAGTACCCAAAAAATTCTCCTTATGCATTCTGTTGGTTATTACTCCACTGAAAGTCACCTCTTTCCTGACCTGTATCATCCTACAGGATGATTGTGCTTATTTTCTAACTTTCTATAAGTATTATTATATACTATACTCTTTTTTTTTTTTTTTTTTAACATGGGCAGGCACCGGGAATCGAACCCGGGTCCTCTGGCCTGGCAGGCAAGCATTCCTGCCTGCTGAGCCACCGTGGCCCACCCAATACTATACTCCTTTTAAAATTTGGTTTCCTTAACACTGTATTTGTCAGATTCATTATGCTGATACCTGTTCTCATGCTATATGGTATCACATTATAAGAATATGCTATGGTCTCATGATTTTTCTACTGTTGATCAATGTTTAATTTTTTTTTTTCTAGTTCTGGGCTCTTAAAAACAATGCTGCTATGAATAATCTTGTATATGTCTTTTGGTGCATGTAGGTATGTATTTCCCTAAGAAACTGCAGGGTCATGGAGTATGTGTATAAATATTCAGCTTTAGTAGATAACTGAATAGATTCCAAAGTAACTGTCTGTAAGAGCTCCAATTTCTAATATTCTCACCAGTTATTAAAATAACAAGATTTTTCATTTTAGCTATTAGTATATAGTGGTGGGTTTCTCTGGTTTTAACTGGCATTTCATTATTTAATTTAATATCATCCCTTGAGAATACCAAGGCCAAGGAAGGTTAAGTGGTGGACACTTGCATATTCAAGTCTACTGCTTTTTCTGCCACCCCATATGAACGCTTTATTGCATAAAGATCAGGGTTCTAGCAAAGCCCCCAAACATGCCATATTCCTACTTCCACATCTTTGCTCCATCACTTACTAGCTGTGTGATCCTGCATAAGTGATTAAACTGCTACACTGAGATTCAACAGCTTCATCTGTAAGAAAGGGATAAAAGTAACTATTGGCACATGGTATGTATTCAATAACATTACTTTCTTCTCTTACATTATATTATCACATAACAGGTGCTGCTGAATTGGAATTTCAAAAACGTAATCTATTTTGTTAAACTTTTTCTTCCATTTTTTTCTGCCCACCATCTTAAACATATGTCTTTTCTAATCCTGCAAAGTTAGTTTCTCTTATTTAATTAAATAAGAAGATGTGAATAAATAATTTCCCAACTCCCTGAATTTCTTTTCTTTGCTACTCTTTATAATACTGCAGCTTCTCCAATACTCTTATTCTACCAGAGAACTTAGGAGGCATGTATATTCACTTTTATCTCAATTGCTTTAACTAAACAAGTTGTTTGGAAACAAAACTTTAGAAATGTATAGTATACACACAAAAATACTTCTCCCTCCCTATGTTCTCTACCCCTACAATTCAAATAACATATTTCATAAAAAGATATCTGGGGACATTTTAGATAGGCTGAAACATATATTTTCAACTCAATCATAAATTTCTACAATATCTATTTATCCTAGATAAAGAAAGGTTGAAAATTCCCATCACTATTTCTGTCGGTTTGAAGCTCAAGCTATTTTGATGCAAGTTAGTTAATTAGCCCCAGCTGAGGAAATTCATTAAATACTCCTTGGTTGAGTATAGTCTGTCTCAAGCTGACTTCACAATATACACTTGAGTGCCCACCACATGCTTACATTCTTCTGACTTGCTAGGAAATGACAGAACTTTGAAAATCAAAATACAATCTGGTGATACAGGCATCCAATCAGAAACTGTTGGATAATCACTTTTATTAATCACACATGGCTGGAATGATGAATGAATATTCTACTCCCTTTCCCTAGATGAACATTTGCCATCTGTCTTTGGGGATTCATTTTGCATGTTTGCTTAGATACGTTTTATTGAGGCCTAGGACCCATTTCCATCAAATGAGCAAATATGCTTGGTAACTTACAGGTTATTATATATTCAAATGAGTAAAAATTTAGGTTACATGAAAGCAGAGAATCTTAGAGCTGTCTAGCATCTGAAGGGTTGTTTTGTCCAATTCTCTGATTTTACAGAGGAAGCAATTCAGAGTTGGAGAGAATTGCCTTAGGGTCATATAGGTAACTAGTAAGAAAGTTGTATTTCAAACCCAGAACTGCAAACAATTAATCCAGTATACTTGCATTGCACTATAGCATATCCTTCTTTTTTTTTTGGAGTAGGTGGAGGAAGAATAGAAAGAAAGAAATTCTAAAAAAGAAAAATGAAACTCTAACTGCAAAAATATACCATTTTACTAATTATTATCTGTGACCCAAAGTCACAAGAGTAGGTTAACAATTTCCCTACTTTTCTCTTTTTGACTTCCTAGAAAAGGCACCTGTGATATACACCTATCTTAAATTTTTTAGATTGCATCTCATCCATTGTAAAAACTCTTGCAATCCTATCTACAAACCTGTTACTACAGACCAACTAAAATAAATACACAATATAGTCATCTGGCCCAAAATCTGTTCATCATCAGGGAAAAAAATGAATTAGGGTAGAAGCAGATATTTTATACAAGTGGGTTTAAAAGAAATCTAGGTTGCTAATGAATCAGTGTTCCAATCTATAGCTAATGTAAATAGTTTAAATAAATTATATTTGAATCATTTAGCTCTGCCAAACTATATGCTATAATATTGTATAATTATAGAAGCATACTAAAGTTCCATTACAATGACTTCAGGGTTCAAGCAGCAAGATCACAGTATCAGAGAGATCATGTCACAATGTAGGTATCCTGTTGTTTCTAAAGGTAAAATATATTTGTCAGTACAATCTATGACAGAACTGCCTTTTAAGAAATTTTATGCTATAGCATGTCATGATGTAGCAGTATACACAAGAATATTATAACACTACCAGGCTTTATCACAAAAAAGATTTTATAAAATTTGGAAGGAAAGAAGAGAAGATTTAACACTTATCGGCTATCTACTACCCCAAATACTGTGCTACGCACTTTTCATGTATCAGCTAATTTAGTCACCACAACTCCAGAAAATATTATTTATCAACTCAATTTTACAGAGTGGAAAACTAAGACTCATTAAAGACCTATAAAATGGGCGGAGGGCCGTAAGTTTCTTGGCAAGGCTGTCTGAGATTCTTGGCAAGGCTGTCTGAGACTTAAGAGATGAGATGGTAGTACTTGAGACAAGAATTCAGTAAATGGTAGCTAATATTGCTTCGTTAATGCTATAACATAAAAGAAGAAATATACTCAAATAGAAAACCTAGTATACCTAAGATGGAGACATATTTTTCTGGTGGGCCCCCACCTCCATTATTCTACTAGTATTTATCTACACACAAGTGAAAAGTATTAGACAGTTACTAGGTTTAGCTCTGGATCTTTTTTGAGATGAATATAATATATGTATTATAGACATTTTTTTTTTTGCATGGCAGGTACCGGGAATTGAACCCGGGTCTCTGGCATGGCAGGCGAGAACTCTGCCTGCTGAGCCACCATGGCCTGTCCTGTATCATAGACTTTTATGATTAACAATATTAAATACATATTCAATAAATATTTTAAAAGCTAGATATATACCTACTTTATCCTGTGGTTAATTTGTAGAGAGAGGAGGAGACATACTAAGAGAAAAAAGGGAAAAAGTGAACCAGAAGGGTAAAATAGGTTAAGGTTGAAAAAAGGAGAGGATAAGAAAGGCTAAAGAGAGTTAACAGACAGAGACAAGAGAGGCAGACGTAGAAGAGAGAGATGAGAGCTGTTAACAGGGAGCATCTGCCTAAACTTTCTCCATCCCTCCATTACCCCTTCTACACCTCCTGCTCTACCAAGCTATTTCATCTTCACCCTGATCATGCCACTGGTATCATTTCTTGCTCAGCATGCAGTATTTAACTTGACCTGATATTGCTATATAGTGCTCTAGACTACTTCCTCTCAGTTAACTAAAAAACAAAACAAAAAAAACCCCTACATTTGCAATTGCTAAACTAAGAAGTACACTTAGAAATGAAGAAGTATGCTTATAGAACACCGGGTTCTTCTTTGGGAATGCTTTTTAAAAGATGTTTTTGAGAAACTTTATCATTCTAAGAAATGAAAAAAACGATCAATATAATTTAAGAAAATATACCAAAGGCTAAGTGAAATTAAATCAAGGGAAAAACCAGGACTCAATATGAAAGTTCTCTAAATCCCACTTATTCAGTGTCTTTTCTTACTGTATGCAGAGGGTCATCTTCATTATCCCTCATGTAGAAAGGCTTGAGTATTAGGGGATAATTAATGACAAAGACTGGTATGTTTCCACAATGCTTCACCAGGTACTTTTCATGTTCAGTGTGTAGATCAACACCCCACTGTAATGAGAAAAAAAAGAAATAACTAAAGCAGAAGACAGAGTATTTCAATACCACTAAACCTGCATCAGTTCTAAGGGCTTTCTCTGCCTGAGGTTCAATGATGTGTGGAGCTGTCTGTTGAGGTTACATACTGACTAAACTGAGAGAGATGTGTTATCAGAATACCCAAAGGCCTAGAAAAATGAAAGCTGAAACCAGTAAACAGTAAGCTTTCTGTCCTCATCTCAGGAAGCAGCACTCAGAAGATGAATAGCATCTGCAGGAATACAAAGCACTTTCAGTGTATAAAAACTGACTTCGGAATCATAGTTTTTATTAATAATGCCTACAACTTCTTCTACAGTTACTTTCCTAAGACTCAGGAAATTAAATGATGGAAGATAATATTCCAAATATTGGGCCTGTCTTCAGCTAGATGGCTTCTCTTCAAGAATTAAAAAAAGAAAAAGTTAAGAATCCAACTCATATAGCAGGTGCTTTCATGAATATTTGATAATACTTTCATCTATTTATTTACAAATACTAATGTGCCTACTGAATTTCTCTAGTAGGCAATAGATACAGTGGTAAGAAAATTAGGATGGATTTCTGACTTCATGAAGCTTCTAGGGTAGGAGACAAACATTAAATAAAAAACTGCATGAAGAATTAATTGATTATAAATACAAAAAACACAGGGTGTTATTAGAATTTTCAAGAGGACCTTGACTTAACTGGGCCTAGGGCTGGTGTAAGGAATAGTTTGAAGACAAAAACTATTATTATATCCTTATTCTATTAGGTAAGGTAAGGCAATATCTGGCAATATCTTAATTATAGGACTAAGAATCAGTAGAACTGGGGTCTGGCCCTGCCTCCAACTTATATATATGCCCACGTACAAGTCATGTGGCCTTTCTGGATCCCATATCCTTGAAAATCAAATACTGAAGTTCTTTAAAAAAAATTGGTGTTTTCCAAAACGGCTCACAAATTAAAGGGCTCTGTGAAGTTCAACTGACAATAAAATTTTTTTAATATGATTCCTAAATTTATTTGATCATAAAATATTTTTTGTCACCCTTAGCATCATTTAGAAACACTGAACTATCTGATTTCTACACTCATATTCTATGATTAACATTTTTTTTTAGGATTTTCATCTTCCTAAATTTGGAAAATTTCATGATAATCTTTCAACCACTACAATTTCAAATGACACAGTAATATTCATATTCTACTTCATGATTATTTTTCATTCAAATTCTGTTAACAAGGTAGAGCAAATATCAAACAAAGCCTATCTATAGATGAACAGATACTACACAATGCTAATACGAAAGATAAGATTCCTTCAAAAGAATCTCAATGCCATAGGATAAGGACAAGAGGGAAACATTTTAACTTATATTAAAAAGTACCCACCTCTGAAGTTAAGAATTATAGTGGGGCCAAGATGGTGGCTTAGCAATGTGCGCGTTTTAGTTTGTCCTCCAGAACAAATACTAAATAACCAGAAACAGTACAGAACAGCTCCTGGAGCCACATCAGTGACCGGACACAGAGCGTACCCCAGTCTGGACCAGCTGGACCGGCTGCGAGCCTCCCCAAAACCGTGAGTTCCCCAAGCCGCGGCGGCTGGCACCCAGTGCCCCTCCCCCACAGGCAGCTTCCCAGAGGGAAGGGAAAGAGACTCTAAACCTGGTCAAGGTGGAGGTCGCTCATTGGGCTCATGAAAAAAGAGGAAAGGGGAGGAAACGGAGGTTTTCGTGGCTGTGTTTCTATGGAGACGTGGCAGCCTCTGGATTCAGCTGAGGGACTAATTGGGCTGCAACTGCCCCAGGCATAGGCAGAAACTGGCTGCTTTCAGGGCTGTCTCCCACGTGTGCCTTCCCCAGGGGAGGGGTGAAGCCCAGCTCAGGTGGAGTCCCTCCCTCAAGGAATTCAGACCCCAGGGCTTGGCAATTTGAAGCCATTAAAGCCGGCCTACAGCCTCTCCTCCGTCTCCACCATGCCCCCAGCAGGGAGAGTCTTCCAAAGTTAAAAGTGCCGCAACATCTTTGGCTGGTGCGACCCACAGGCAGATACGCCACATACTGGGCAGGATAAGAAAAACAGAGCCCAGAGACTTCACAGGAAAGTCTGTTAACCTGCTGGGTCTCACCCTCAGAGAAAACTGATGCAGGTGACTCCTTCCCCCTGATAGGAGGCCAGTTTAGCCCGGGAATGAACAAAAAGAAGAAATGGAAAGTCTGAAAAAACAAATCACAGAACTTATGGGGATGAAAGGTACAGCAGAAGAGATGAAAAAAACAATGGAAACCTACAATGGGAGATTTCAAGAGACAGAGGTTAGGATAGTGAACTGGATGATGGAACATCTGAAATCCAACAAGATACAGAAACTACAGGGAAAAAAATGGAAAAATATGAGCAGGGACTCAGGGAACTGAATGATAATATGAAGCGCACAAATATATGTGTCGTGGGTGTCCCGGAAGGAGAAGAGAAGGGAAAAGGAGGAGAAAAACTAATGGAAGAAATTATCACTGAAAATTTCCCAACTCTTATGAAAGACCTAAAATTACAGATCCAAGAAGTGCAGGGTACCCCAAAGAGAATAGATCCAAATAGACGTTCTCCAAGACACTTACTAGTCAGAATGTCAGAGGTCAAAGAGAAAGAGAGGATCTTGAAAGCAGCAAGAGAAAAGCAATCCATCACATACAAGGGAAACCCAATAAGACTAAGTGTAGATTTCTCAGCAGAAACCAAGGAGG
>PVIY010042403.1:0-20990 GCA_004026745.1 Myrmecophaga tridactyla
GTTGAAAGGGCTACCTGCTGGGCAGGATAGGAAAAGCACAGAATCAAGAGGCTTCATAGGAAAGATTGGCACCTGCTGGGTCTCATCACAAGGGAATGTTAAAATAATTGCACTCTCTTCCTGAGTCCTGGGCCTGTCATGTCTGAGAAAAGCTAATCAGGGTTGATCCTATCTGGCAGGCCAAGAACCAGGAAAGCAAGAGATGAAAAATTCTGATCAGTTAAACAAAAGCTATGCTAGAGGTCTATAATAAGTTGAAATGAATATCAAAGAACAGATAAAAATCAGAGTCAAATAAGAGGAAACCCTAGGTAACAGAAGACGATGACCTCCAGAATAAACAAATCTAGGAAATCAGATGCCTAGACATGAACAGAAATGCACAATCCATACCAGGAAGTATGAAGATATAGCCCAGTCAAAGGAACAAACTAACACTTCAAATGAGATACAAAAGATGAAGCAACTAATTAAAGATGTTCATACAATTCTTATGAATCAAGTAAAAGATCTGAAGGAATGTCGCAATAGAGCTGAGTGA
Organism: Myrmecophaga tridactyla; assembly: GCA_004026745.1. Lineage (NCBI taxonomy): Eukaryota > Metazoa > Chordata > Mammalia > Pilosa > Myrmecophagidae > Myrmecophaga > Myrmecophaga tridactyla. Next base: position 542 of record PVIY010042403.1, read on the forward strand.
CACAAAGAAGACACTGGGTGACCATAAATAAGAACTTGAAAGCTTACAAAATCATTCCAGAACATATGAGAATGGAAGGCAGAATAGAAGAGGTAAAAACACACACACACACACACACACAATGGAAATATACAACTGCATATTTGAAGAGGCAGAAGAAAGGAGTACTGGACATCTGATATCCTACACACAAAAGAACAGACAAAGAAAAAAAGAAAAAGCAGGGTCTCAGGGAATTGAATGACAACATGAAAGACATGAATATACATGTTATGGGTTCCCAGAAGAAGAGAAGGGAAAGGAAGGAAAAGGAATAATGGAGGATATAATCACTGACATTTTCCCAACTTTTATGAAAGACATAGAATTACAGATCTAAGAAGCACAGTATACCCCAAACAGAATAGGTACAAATAGACATACTAATCAATTTTCAAGTGTCAAAGACAAAGAGAGAATTCTGAAACCATCAGGAGAAAAGTGATCCATCACCTGCAAGGAAAACTTGATAAGACTATGCACAAATTACTCAGCAGAAACCAGGGAGGCATGAAGGCAGTGGCATGATATAATTAAGATATTGAAAGAGAAAACTGTCAGCCAAGAATTCTGTATCTAGCAAAACTTTCCTTCAAAAGTGAGGGTGTGCTAGTTTGAAACATTAGTGTGTGCCAGAAAAGTCACTTTTTTTTTTATCCTGATCCAATTTTGTGGAGGCAGCCATGTTCTGTTAATCCTGATTCAATATTGTAGGGTGGAAACTTCTCAGTAGATTTTTTTCCATGGAGATCTATACACTTGATTCTAGTGTAACATTTGATAAGATTAATTCCATGGAGATATGGCATACCTAATTGTAGGTAAGGTGTTTTAGTTAGATGAAAGTGTGACTCCACCTATTCAAGGTGGGTGTTGATTAGTTTACTGGAGTCCTTTAAAAGGAGAGGATGTTTTGGAGAAAACACACTTGCTTCAGAGTCAAAAGAGGTGCAGACATTTGGAGATGCTTGGAGTGCCAGCAGAGAGAGCAGATGCCTAGACAGGGCTATTTTGATATAGCAGAGCCCAGCAGATGTCACCATGTACCAGGACCCAGAGAAGCTAAATAAAAGTTAACAGATGCTTAGAAAGGAAACCACAGGCATCAGAAGCTGGAAGCAATAGAATGTGAACAAGGAACAGCAGGTGCCAGCCACATGCATTCCCATGACAGATATTGGCCTAACTTGAGTCAAGTGTCTTTCTCTGGAAGATTTAATTTGGGCATTTTTATGGCCTTAGAACTGTATTCTTGTAAAGTAATAAATGTCCTTTTTGAAAGTCATTCCATTTCTGGTATATTGCATTCCAGCAGCATTTAGCAAACTGATACAGAGGGAGAACTTAAAATATTTTAAGGCAGATACTGAGACAGTTTGTAAGCAAGAGACTTGCTCTACAAGAAATACTAAAGGGAGTGCTATAGGCAGACAGGAAAGCAGAAGAGAAAATGGCTTAGAGAGGAGTGAAGAAATGAAGATTATCAGTAGGGTTTAAAGAGAGGGTTTAAAGAGATTTTATATTTTGAAATATAAAATCCAAAAATCAAAATAGTTGAAGAAATAACTGACTTTATACTAATAACATAAATGCTAATAGATTAAACTCCCCAATCAAAAGAATATACTGGCAGAAGTGATTAAAAAAAAACATGACCCATTTATATGCTGTCTACAGGAGACTTGATTTAGACCCAAGGACAAAAATAGGTTGAAAGTGAAATGTTGGAGAAAGGTATTTCATGCCAACAACAAGAAAAGAGAAGGAGCTCCTATACTAATATCAGACAAATTAGATTCTAAATGTAAAACAACTAAAAGAGACAAAGAAGGGAGCTATGAATAAATAAAAGGGACAATTCATCATGAAGACATAACAATCATAGATTTTCATGCACCAAACCAGAATACCCCAAATTACACAAAACAAACACTGACAACATTGATTGGAGAAGTAGACATCTCTACAAAAATATTGGGGAATTCTATACACCACTCTTATCAATGGATGGAATATCAAGACAGAGAATCCATGAGGAAGCAGAGATTTTGAATAGTATGATGAATGCATTAGACTTACTAGACATCTACAGAACATTTCACACCACAATAGAAGGATTCACATTTTTATCAAGTGCTCATAGATCATTCTCCAAGATAGACCACATGTTAGATTAAAAACCAAATCTCAATACATTTTAAAAGATTGAAATTATGCAAAACACTTTCTCAGATCATAATAGAATGAAGTTAGAAGGCTGAATAATTCACAAACAGTTGGAAGCTAAACAACACACTCCTAAACAATCAGTAGGTCAAGGAAGAAATAAAGGGATAAATCAGTAAATATTTTTGGGGAAATGAAAATTAGAACACAACATATCAAAACATGGAATGCACAAAGGCAATGCTGAGAGCAAAATTTATTGCCTTAAATGCCTATATTAAAAAAAAAGAAGAGAGGGTGGGTCACAGTGGCTCAGCAGAGTTCTCGCCTGCCAAGCCAGAGACCTGGGTTTGATTCCCAGTTCCTACCTGTTCTAGTTTGCTAGCTGCTGGAATGCAATATACCAGAAATGGAATGGCTTTTAAGAAGGGGAATTTAATAAGTTGCTATTTACAGTTCTAAGGCTGAGAAAATGTCCCAATTAAAACAAGTCTATAGAAATGTCCAATCAAGGCATCCAGAGAAAGATACCTTGGTTCAAGAAGGCCAATGAAGTTCAGGGTTTCTCTCTCAAGTGAAGGCACATGGAGAACAGGGTCAGGGTTTCTCTTTCATCTGGAAAGGCATGTGGTGAACACGGCATCATCTGCTAGCTTTCTCTCCTGGTTTCCCTTCACGAAGCTTCCCAGGAGGTATTTTCCTTCTTCATTTCCAGAGGTTGCTGGCTGGTGTATTTTGCTTCTCATCGCTATGTCATTCTGCTCTGCTCTCTCTGAATAGCTCTCACTCTCCAAAATGTTTCCTCTTTTATAAGGCTTCAGAAGCTAATCAAGACCCACCCATATGGGTGGAGACATGTCATCACCTAATCCAGTTTAACAGCCACACTTGATTAAATCACATCTCCAGGGAGATGATCTAGTTACAGTTTCAAACATAAAGCATTGGATAGGGATTAGAAGAAATGTCTGCCTTTACAAAATAGGATTAGGATTAAAACATGGCTTTTTTAGAGTGCATATATCATTTCAAACCAGCACACTGACCGTGCAAAACAAAAAGAAGAAGAAAGAACAAAAATTGAGGAATAATTGGCTCATGTGGAGGAAATAGAGAAAAAAGTGATAAAATAACCCAAAATGAACAGAAGGAAAGAAATAACAAGGATTGCAGCATAAATAAATGAAATTGAGAACATAAAAACAATAAAGAGAATCAACAAACCAGCAGCTGGTTCTTTGAGAAAGTAAATATAATTGATAGAGCCTCATCCAGTCTGATAAAAAAGAGAGAGGATACAAATAAATAAAATCAGAAATGGGAGGGGATATAGAACTTCCAACCCTGAAGAAATAGAGGAGAAAATTATAGGCTATTATGGACAATAATATGCTAAAAAATTGGACAACTTTGACAAAATGAACAAGTTCCTATACAAGCATGAAAAACAAACACTAACTTGAGAAGAAATAGAAGACCCCAGCAAATCAATCACCAATAAAGAGATTGAATCAGTCATCAAAACCTCCCCCAAAGAAAAGCCTATGACCAGAAAATGTCAAATGTGAACTCTACCAAGTCTTCAAGAAAGAATCACTGCCAATCCTGTTGAAACTCTTCAAACAAATTGAAGAGGAAGGAAAGCTACATAACTCAAAGAAGCCAATATCGCCCTTATACTAAAGCAAGACAAAGATACTATAAGAAAAGAAAATTAGAAACTTAGCAGCTCTTTAATGGATATAGAGGCAAAAATCTTCAATATAACATTTGCAAATTGAATCCAGCAACACAATAAAATAATGATATACCTTGACACAATGGGTTTTACTCCAGGTATGCACGGGTGGTTTAACACAAGAAAATCAAATAATTTAATACTCCACATCAATAAATCAAAATGGAAAAACCACTTGGTCATCTTGATTGAGACAGAAAAGGCATTTGACAAAATACTAAGATTTTTCTTGATGTAAACACTTCAAAGGGTAGGAATAGAAGGAATTTTTCTCAACATAATGAATATTTGAGAAACTCACAGCTAACCTCATACTTAATGGGGAAAGACTGAAAGCTTTCCCTCTAAGAAGAGGAGCAAGACAAGAATGCCCACTGTCACCACTGTTATTCAGCATTGTGCTGGAAGTTCTACTTAGAGCAATTAAACAAGAAAAGAAATAAAAGGCATCCAAGTAGGAAAGTAAAAGTAAAACTTATACTGTTTGCAAATGACACGATCCTATATTCAGAAAATCCCCCCACCAAAAAAAAAAGAAATCTACAGCAAAGCTAAGGGAGCTAATGGGTGAGTACAGCAATGGAGCAAGATACAAGATCAACACACAAAAATCAGTAATGTCTCTGTATACTTGTGAGAAGCAATCTTAGGCATAAATCAAGGCAAAAGTTACATTTACAACAGTACCCAAAAGAATAAAATATTTTGGAATAAATTTAATACAAAGACATAAAAGACCTATACACAGAAAAATACAAAATATTGCTAAAATAATCAAGGACTATTTAAATAATTGGAAGGACATATCTTGTTAATGGACATTTGTTCACAGATGTTTACAGCAGCTTTATTCATCTTAACTTATCTTGTTAAGACTAAATATAGTTAAGATGCTATTTATAGAATCAATGCAACACCAATTAAAATCCCAACAACTTACTTTGCAGATATAAAAATATCAATAATATAATATATTTGGAAAGCATTTCTAAAATATCTATTTTGCAGATGTAAAAATATCAATAATAAAATATATTTGGAAATTATTTCTAAAAATATTCCACGAAAAATGAAGTGGGAGGTCTCACACTACCTGACTTTAAAAACTTATTACAAAGCCACAGTGGTCAAAACAGCACGGTACTGGCATAAAGATATCTATACTCTTCAATGGAATCTAATTGAGTGCTCAGAAATAGACCCTATCGTATATGGACAACTGATATTTGATAAGGTGTTCAGGTCGACTCAACTGGGACAGGGCAATCTCTTCAAATCGTACTTGAAGAACTAGGTATCCATATCCAAAAGAATGAAAGAGGACCCTATCTCATACCTTATACAAAAATGAACTCAAAATGATCAAAGACCTAAACATCAGGGCTAATGCTACAAAATTTTAGAAGAAAATATTGGGAAATATCATAAAGATCTTGTGACAAGAGGTGGTTTCCTAGACCTTAATGAAAGCTAGACCTTACTGAAAGCATAAAGAATGAAAGAAGAAATAGATAAATGGGTTCTCCTCAAAATTAAATATGTTTGCACATGAAAGGAAGGTTTTAGGAAAATAAAAAGGCAGGCTACTCAACGAGAGACAATATTTGGAAATCACATGTCATATAAGGGTGTAGTATTCAGAATATATAAAGAGATCATGCAACTTAACTTTTAAACGACAAACAATCCAATTTAAAAAATGGGCATAAGACATGACAGACACTTTTCCTAAGAAGAAACTCAAATGGCTCAAAAACATGAAATGATACCCAATCCCATGAGCTATTATGGAAATTCAAATTAAAACCATAATGGGATAACATCTCACACTTACTAGAAAGGCCATTATCAAAAATGCACAAACTGACAGTGCTGGAGAGGATGTGGAGAAAGTACACTTACTCACTGTTTCTGGGAATGTATAATGATGCAACTTCTCTGGAAGGCAATTTAGTGGTTCCTCAGGAAGCTAAGCATAGAATTACAATATGTTCCAGCAATCCCATTACTAGATATATACTCAGAGGAACTGAAGTTAGGGACACAAATGGACATTTGTTCACAGATATTTATAGCAGCATTATTCATGATTGCTATGAAATGGAAACAGTCTAAATTTCCATCCACTGATGGGTGGATAATCAAACTGTGGTATATACATACAATGAAATATCATGCTACTGAAAATGGAATAAAATCATGAAACATGCAAAAATCTGGATGAACCTTGAGGACAATATGTTGAGCAAAAGTAGCTTTAACAAAAGGACAAATTATAAACAAAAGGACAATAACTGTATGTTCTCACTAATTTAAATTATAATAATAAGCAGACTCTGAGAGTTAAAATTAAGAACACAGGTTATTAGGAGATAGAAAGAGCACAGAGATAGGGAATTTGAAGCTGAAGGAGTACAGACTATTCAACAAGACTGACTGAAAAGATCCAGAGATAGTTGCACAATACTATCTGATGGTAGCTCAATATTGTAAATATAATGAACAAAGCTGAGTATTAGGGACATGTATGGCTCCAAAAGGAAAGAGTGAGGATAAAAACTGGGACTGTATAACTTAGCAAAACCTAGAGTGGACAATGTAATGATTTGCACATATTTACATAGAACCTAGATAGGAAATGAGATCTTGTTATTCTGTATAGTTTAATGTAATAACCCATCATGGGACAAAAAAAAATGCAACTGGTTAATGTACTTGAAGAGACTGCTATCTCTGGATTTTGGGCTTATTTGCATAGGAATAATCTGGAGATTCTAAGTTTCTGAAAAAATAAAATTAATAAGTAAAACTTTTATAGAGTTTTAGATAGAGCCCAGGGTATTCTTAAGCATTTCCAGGAATGTTGTTTGGGTTTTTGTATACCATGGCAATTTGCAATACCTTGTTGAAACTTGCCTAAGAGTAACCTACAGAATGACCTCTCAACTATTTGAGATCTCTTACCCACTGAAATCTTATTTTGTTTCACTTCTTTCCCCCTTTTTGGTCAAGAAAACATTGTCAATACCATGATGCTAGGGACAAGCTCCTCCCCGGGAGTCATGTCTCATTTGCCAGGGAGACATACACCCATAGAAGTCATGTCTACTTAGGGAGAAGGTAGTGAGATTATCTGCAGAATTTGATTTAGAGAGATAGAGGCTACCTTTGAGTAATAAAAGTGCTTCTCTGGGGTGACTCAGACATAATTACAGTTAGGCTTGGTGTTCTGGTTTGTTGGCTGTTGGAATGCAATATACCAGAAACAGAATGATTTTTAAAAGGGGGAATTTAGTAAGCTGTTAATTTCCAGTTCTAAGCCTGCAAACATATCCAAATTAAAGCAAGGCTATAGTAATGTCCAATCTAAGGCATCCAGGGAAAAATATCTTAGTTCCAGAAGGCCAATGACTTTCAGGGTTTTTCTCTTAACTGGAAAGGCACATGGCAAACATGGTAACATATGTTAGCTTTCTCTCCAGGCTTCTTTCATGAAGCTCCCCCAGGCATGTTTTCCTTCTTGATCTCTAAAGTTCTCTGGCTGCATGGGTGCTCATGGTTCTCATAGCTTTCCTCTCATGTTCTGTTGCTCTCTCCAAAATGCTTACTCTTTTAAAGGATTCCTGTAAACTAGTCAAGACCCACCTGGAATTAGTGGAGTCATATCTCACTGTAATCAAATGTTAATACCCACAATTGGGCAAGTCACATCTCCATGGAGATAATCTAATCAGAATATTCCAAACTATGTAATTGAATAGGGATTAAAATTAATGGTTGCAACCACAAGATTGGAACAGGATTGAAACATGGCTTTTCTAGAGTAAATAATCCTTTCAAACCAGCACTCTTAGCTTCACCTTTACAGAAATAATTTTCATAACAGCAAACTTCAAGATCAAGGGCTTGTTTTAGTGAAATAGGAGTTCAAAATGCCTAAGAGAATATCAGTAATTCCTTAGGTGGGAAAGTTTATTAGTTCTATATGTTTTTTCCAGTCCCTCAAGGTATTTCGCAAATAATTTTCATTTTCTGCCCCAAATACTCTGGAATGTATCTGGGTATTATATTAAGCTATACAGAATAACAAGATCTCATTCCCCAGTCTAGGCTCCTTGTATTTAGAACATTTGAAAAAACTATTCTGACAGGTTATATCAGATATTGTGCTACAGAAAATTTAAACTTTGGACAAAATAAATATTTCTTCCTTTGGTCTCACACAGAAGTTGATGATATAAAATACAGACAATATCATCCTTTACCCTGTATTCTGCTTTACTTTAGTCATAATCAGATCACTTTCATTCATGGATCTAATTGAAGTCTGAACTCTGTTTTAGCTTCTTTAACAATTCCTGTGTGGATTAATGTTGACTTTTTGAGAAACAGAACTTTCATTCTGAGTCTTAGGTGTTATACAGGTACCCAAAATTCCAGGGAAATACCGGGTTATACATATAGAGCACAACATCTCAGAATTTAGAAATAATAACTAAATCTCAATAATAAATGTGACTGGTGAAAGAGTTCACAATTTAGGCCCTAAGTTTTCTTATAAACATTTTCTAAATGAAATATTTTTCCTTTTGTTTCTGGCTTATTTAACCATATTCCATTATATGTATACACTACAGTTTGCCCTTCTCCTTAACAGTCAATGAATCTTTCACCACCCCCATCTGATGGTAGTCATGAATAAGGATGCTATATACATAAGGGTAGAAATGTATAATCATGTCCCTGCTTTCAGTTCTTCTAAATATATTCCTAGTAATGAAATGCATAATCATATAGCAACCCTATATCTAGCCTCTGGTGGATCTGCCACACTGCCCTGCAGAAGGACAGCACCTTTCTACTTCCCTACCAACGTTGTTTTCCAGCCTTTGTATCATTTTGTTTGCTTTTATTTTTGAATATGCAGATTTTACTGATATAAATATTCACGTCATATAGTGTATCCAAAGTCTACGATGTCTTACATTATTCTCATTTACTTGTGCAGTCATCATCACTCTCAATTTAGATAATTTCCATTGTTTCAAAGAAAAAATAACAGATAGATACTCATATACTCAAAATGAAAACCCAAAACACCCCATAACCCTTATCACCTCCAATTAATTACCCCTAGTATTGGTCTGGTACTAGTAAGGTAATACTGTTAAATAGTCCATAGCACGATGTATTAGTTTGTTAAGCTGCCAGAATGCAATATACCAGAAATGGAATGGCTTTTTAAAGGGGAATTTTGTAAGTTAGAAGTTCACAGTTCTAAGACTGAAAGAATATCCAAATTAAAGCACCAAAAAAGAGGGCGGGCCACGGTGGCTCAGCGGCAAGAATGCTTGCCTGCCATACCAAAGGACCCGGGTTCGATTCCCGGTGCCTACCCATGTCAAAAAAAAAAAAAAGCACCAAAAAGAGATTACCTTCCTTCAAGAAAGACTGATGCTGTCCAGAACACTTCTGTCAGCTGAGAAAGCACATGGTTGGTATTTGGTGTTCCCTCATTCTTGAGCTCCCTTGCTTTTAGTCTCTGGTGCTGTGGGATTACTCACTTTGCTTCTCTGGGGCTGTCTTTCATCTGGTGGCCTCCCTTGGCTCTCTCCAGGTTTCTGGCTTGCTTACCATCTAATGGAAAAGCACACAATAATGCCTGCTGAGCTCCAAGCATCTCCAAACATCTGTGTCTCTGTTCTCTGAAGCAAAATGTTTCCTCTCAACTTGACATCCAGGGGTGAAAGTCTTCCTGGCAGAGTGGGAGATGATTCCCAGGGATGAGTCTGGCTCTGGCACCAGGGATCAACAATGCCATCCTGATCAGTGGTTGAGAGAGTTCAAATAGAGTCGTGGGGCTATTCTGGAGGTCACTCTTACACAAGCTTCAGTTAGACATTGCTACCTAGCATAATTTGCCAAACCCCAACCAAAACCATTCCAGCCAATCCTAAAGAACACTGCTATAGTTTTCTAGCTGCCAGAATGCAATATGCCAGAAACTCAATGGCTTTTAAAAAGGGGAATTTAATAAGTTGCAAATTAACAGTTTTTAGTTCATGAAAATGTCCCAATTAAAGCAAGTCTACAGAAATGTCCAATCTAAGGCATCCAGAGAAAGATACCTTAATTCAAGAAGGCCAATGAAGTTCAGAGTTTCTCTCACAAGTGGAAAGGCCTGTAGTGAACACTGTCAGGATTTCTCTCTCATCTGGAAAGACACATGGCGAACATGGCATCATCTGTTAGCTTTCTCTCCTGGCTTCCTGTTTCATGAGGTTCCCTGGGAGACATTTTCCTTCTTCATCTCCAAAGATGACCGGCTGGTGGACTCTGCTTCTGATACTATGTCATTCTGCTCTCTCAGAATCTCTCTCATTCTCCAAAGTGTTTCCACTTTTATAGGATTCCAATAAACTAATCAAGACCTACCCGAATGGGTGGAGACTTGTCTCCACCTAATCCAGTTTAGCGACACTCTTGATTGAGTCACACCTCCAGAGAGAAGATCTAATTAAAGTTTCCAACATACAGTACTGAATAGGGATTAGAAGAAATGGCTGCCTTTACAAAATGGGATTAGGATTAAGACATAGCTTTTCTAGGCTACATACATTATTTCAAACTGGCACAAACACCTAGGGCAATATATAAGATTCTACAAATTTCCATGCATGAGGGTAACTTTCCAGAAAACTGCAACCCTAGACCAGACAAATCCTGAAACTTAGAGGGCCTAGCCTCTCCAGAACACCAGCTAGTTCTATCTCCCTACCCCACACTACTGACATCCCTTCCAACATGAAAATGTTAGAATGGCATAGCCCAAATACCCCTAAAGAGTGTGATAGAAAGATCAAGGTGATGGTGGAGTTATACAGAGAAGGCAAGGTTTAACAAGCAAATTTGATTGCTGAATTATTAAATTGAAATTTCTTTTAGTCTCCAGTATCTTAGAGTATATAGAAGTAAAAACCTAAAATTGTAGAATAGTAACCCATACCACACTCTGAAATCTGTTCTACAACTAATTGTGCTGTGCTTTGAAGTTTATTTTCTTCTTTTTTGTAAATATGCTATTTTTCACAAAAAAAGAAAAAAAGTCAATTGTGATGATAAAAATATATATATTTATTCCTTCTAGCCTTCTATGTTCTGGAGCAGCTAGAAGGAAAAATCTGAGATGATGGCATGGTAGCTCATGACAAGCTCTGGGATCTGCCCTGTAACTACTTGTTGAAGAGTACATTGAAAACTATTGCTTTTTTCTTTCTTTGCTTTGTATGTATGCTATATTTTACAATAAAAAAAAAAGTTCTAAAGAACTCTAGTAAATTACCAGAACCCACCTAGAATAGGTGAAGTCACTTCTCCCTCTAATCAAAAGTTGATACCCACAATTGGGCATATCCTATATCTGTGGAGATACTCTAATCAAAAGTTTCCACCCTACAATATGAATCAGGATTTAAAAATGGCTGCCCCCACAAGATAGAATCAGGATTAAAACATGTCTTTTCTGGGATGCATAATAGTTTCAAACCAGCACACATGAATAGGCAATTTTACCCAAATACCACTCTCATTAACTCTTTGTGCAAGTGTTATGAATTTGTAATAGTTCATGCATGAACTTATTTATATTTGCAGGTTTAATCAGTGAGATGAATGCCTTTCAAGAACCCCTTTCAATCAAATTCACCTTAATTGGAGCACTATTCCCTATAATCCCCATAACAAACTACCATTACTTCTATCCATTCTCAAACATTTAAGTTCAATCTCACTAACAATTCTGCACATACCAGGTAACCACTTCCCTTTCTCTAATTTCTGTCTATCACTAGGTCCCCTATATTCTACATTTTAAAACTCTGAGTTTACCTTTTCTAAGTGGTGCATATTAGTGAAATCATACAATATCTTTCATTTTATTTCTGACTTTTTTTCACTTAGCATCATGTACCCAAATTTCATCCATGTTGTCACATACTTTAAGACCTCATTCGTTATTGCTGCTGCATAATATTCCACTGCACATATATATTATACTTTGTTTATCCACTCATGGACACCTGATTGTTCATTTTTTGGCAATTGTGAATGATGCTGCTATGGACATCAGTGTGCAGAAATGTCCATATCTGTCAATGATTTCATATCTTCTGGTATATACCAAGTAGCAGAATTGCTGGGTTATAGGGTAACTCAATATTTAGTTTTCTGAGAAACTGTGAAATGGTCTTCCTTTGTAGGTGGAATTTTACATTCCCACCAACAGCAAATATATGTTCCAGTTTCTCCATATTGTTTCCAAAATTTGTAGTTTCCTGTTTGATTTATAGTGGCCATTCTTATAGGTGTACGAAAACATCTCATTGGGGTTTTGATTTGGATTTCCCTAATAACTAATGAAGATGAACCTCTTCTCATGTGTTTTTAAGCCATTTGAATTTTTTCATTTTGGAAAAATGTCTATTCATATCTTTTGTCCATTTTATAACTGGGTTGCTTGTACTTGTGTTGTTGAGTTGTACGATTTCTTTATATATGTTATATATCAAACACTTATCAGATATACGATTTTCAAATATTCTGTCCCACAGGCTGCCTCCTCACTTTTTTGACAAAGTCCTTTGAAGTACAGAGCTGTTCAATCTTGAAGAGTTTCCATTTATCTATTTTGTTTCTTTCCTGTGCATTGCTGGTAAGGTGTAAGAAGCTACCTCCTATCACTAGGACCTGCAGATGTTTTCCTATATTTTCTTTCAGGATTTTTATGGCACTGGTTCTTAAATTTAGGTCTTTGATACATTTTAAGCTATTTTATTTTTTTGGATATGGTGTGAAGTAGGGGTCCTCTTTAATTCCTTTGGATATGAATATCCAGTTCTCCCAGCCCCATTTATTGGAGAGACTATTTCATTCCAGTACATGGATTTGGGGGCCTTGTCAAAAGTTAATTGGCTATAGAACTGAAGGTCTATTTCTAAACTCTCAATTTGACTCCAATTGTCAACATGTCTTCTTTTTGCCAATATCATCCTGTTTTGACCACTGTGGCTTTAAAGTCAGAAAGTGTAAGCATCTCTCTTCGTTCTTCATTTTCAGGACTTTTTGGCTATTCAAAGCCCTTTCCTCTCCCAAATAAATTTGATAGCTTGCTTTCCCAAGTCTGGAAAGCAGGTTGCTGGCATTTTGACTGGTATTTCATAGAATTTGTAGGTCAATTTGGATAGAATTGATATCTTAATGACATTTAGCCTTCCTATCCATGAACACAGATTGACTTTCCACCCATACAGGTCTTTGATTTCTTTAAGCTATGTTGTGTAGTTTTCAGTACACTGGTCTTTTACATCCTTGATTAGGTTTATTACTCGATACTTGATTCTTTTAGTTGCTATTGTGAATGGAACTTTTTTCTTAATTTTGTCCTTGGTTAGGTCATTGCTAGTGTATAGAAACACTACTGATTTTTGCACATTAATCTTATTTCCCCACATATTGCTGAATTTATTTATTAGCTCAGGTAACTTTATAGTAGATGTCTTGGTATTTTCCAAATATAAGATCATGTTATTTGCAAATAATGAGAGTTTTACTTCTTCCTTTCTTATTTGGATGCCCTGTATTTCTTTTTCTTGCCCAATTGTTCTAGCTAGAACTTCTAGTACAATGTTTAATAACAGTAGTGACAGTGGGCATCCTTGTCTCATTCTTGATCTTAGAGGAAAGGTTTTCTGTCTCTTGCCATTGAATATGATACTGGCTATGAGTTTTTCATATATGCCCTTTTTCATATTGAGGAAGTTTCCTTCTATTCTTATCTTTTGAAGTGCTTTTATCAAAAACAGGATGCTGACTTTGTTCAAATGCCTTTTCAGCATCAGTGGAGATGACTGATTTTTTCTTTTGTATTTGCTAATGTGTTGTGTTATATTGATTGATTTTCTTGTATTGAACCAACCTTGCATACCTGGATAAACCCCACTAAGATTTAAAATTCTTTTAAATTGCCATTGGATTTGATTTACAAGTATTTTGTTGAGAATTTTTGTATCTATATTCATTAGGGAGATTGACTGGAAGGTGTCTTTTCTTGTAGTACCTTTATCAGACTTTGTTTTTAGAGTGATTTTACCTTCATAGAATGAATTGGGTAGTGTCCTTTTTCTTCAATTTTTTGAAGAGTTTGGAAAGGAAAGGTGTAAGTTCTTTTTGGAATGTTTGCTAAAATTCCCCTTTGAGGCCATCTGGTCCTGTGCTTTTCTTTGTAATAAGGTTTTCGATGACTGATTAAATCTCCTTACTTATGATTGGTTTGTTGAGGTCTTCTATTTCTCCTGTTAGGTTGTTCATGTGTTTCTAGGAAATTCTCCATTTCATCTAAGTTGATGTACAGTTCATACTATGCTCTTGATTATTTTTATTTCTTCATTATCCATGGTAATGACACCTTTTTCATTTATGATTTTGTTTATATGCATCTTATCTCTTTAGGACTTTGTCAGCTTAGCTAAGGGTTTGTCAATCTTGTTGATCTTCTCAAAGAACCAACTTCTGGCTTTATTTATTCTCTTTATTGTTTTTTCCCCTCTAATTCATTTAATTCTTCTTTAATCTTTGTTATTTCTATTTTTCTACTTGCTTTAGGGTTACTCTGATGTGCTTGTTCTACTTTCTCCAGTTGATCAGTTAGGTCTTGGTTGTTCCTTTTTGTTGTTCTTCTTTCTTTTTAATGTATGCATTTAGAGCTATAAATTCCCTTCTCAGCACCAACTTCACTGCATTCCATAGATTTTGATATGATTTACTCTTGTTTTCATTCATCTCTAGATGCTTATTGATTGCTCTTGCAATTTATTATTTGACCCACTACTTGTTTAAGAGTGTGTGTTTAATTTCCATGTATTTGTGAAAGTTCCAGTTATTTTGTTGCTGTTGATTTCCAGCTTCATTACCTTCCGGTCAGAGAAAGTCCTTCTGATAATTTCAATATTTTTAAATTTATTAAGAACATTTTTTACCACAACTTATGATCTATCCCAGAGAATATTCCATGATCCTTAGAGAAGTAGGTATCTTGGTGTTTGGGGATGCAATGCCATCCCCATATATCTGTTATGTCAAGTTTATTTATCACAATGTTTAGGTCCTCTATTTCCTTATTGATCCTTGCTCTATCTATAGAAGACAATGGTGTCTTGAAGTCTCCATCTATTGTTGTAGAAACATATATAGCTCCCTTCAGTTTTGCCAATGTTTGCCTTTAGAGTTCCTTGATTGGATGATTAAACATTTATGACTGTTCTGTCTCCTTGGTGAACTGCCCCTTTTATTAATATATAATGCCTGATATTGTCTGATATTAGTAAAACTACCCTCACTTTTTTTGTGTGGAATGTCTTTTTTCATCCTTTCACTTTCAATCTATTTATATCCTTGAGTCTAAGATGAGACTCTTGTAAACCACATATGCATCTTTAAATTCAGAAGTTTAATCTGTTAACATTCAAGGTTATTAATGAAAAGGCAGTTCTTGATTCAACCATCTTACCCTTTGGATTTTATTTGTCAGATCTATTTTTTTCCTTATTCTTTTTATCTTTTAATAATTGTGTTAGTTTACAAGATGTCAGAATGCAATATGCCAGAACTGGAATGGCTTTTTAAAAAGAGGAATTTAATAATCTACAAGTTGACAGTTCTAATCCTATAAAAATGTCCAAACTAAGGTGCTCAGATAGGGATATCTTAATTCAAGGAAGGCTGATGAGTCAGGAACACCATTGTCAGCTGGGGAGTCACATGGTTGGTATCCTCCTGGGATCCATTGTTTCAGGTTCTGGCATGGTTAACATCTAATGGGAATGTCTACTGGGCTCCAAGCATCTCCAAACATCTGTGTCTCTGTTCTCTGTGTGAGAGCTCTGCTCTGAAGTTTCTCTTGGCTCTTTTACTGTTGGCTCTGAGGCTTCTGTCATTTCTTGTTCCCTCCAAATGTTTTGTCTTTAAAAGATTTGAGTAAACTAATCAAGACCTAATTGGAATGAGTGGAGTCACATCTCCATCTAATCAAAAGGTCACACTCACAAGTGGGCACACCACATCTTCATGGAAATAATCTAATCAAATGTTTCCAACCTGCAGTGATGAATTAAAATTAAAAGAAACAGATAACTTCAAAAGATTGGGTCCAGATTAAAACATGGCTTTTCTGGGGTACATAATACTTTCAAACTGGCAAAGTAACCCTTCCTAATACTTTTCACTTCTATGCCCTCCTACAGACCTCTCCTGTCTTTATTTTTAGAGCAAATAGAACTCCTTTAGTACTTCTTAGCAGGGCATGTCTCTTGCTAACAAATTCTGTCAGCATTTGTTTATCTGGGAAAATTTTAAACTCTACTTCATTTTTAAAGGACAGATTTGCTGGATAAAGATTTCTTGGCTGGTAGTCTTTCTCTTTTCAGAATCTTAAATGTGTTGTACCATAGCCTTCTCACCTTACTTTCATATTGCCCATTGCATAGTCAGTACTTAGTCTCTTGTGCTTCAAGTCTTTCTTCTTCTCTTCAGCATTTGATAGTCTGATTAGTTTCTATCTTGGAGTGGGTCCTCTTTGGAGTTCACTGGGCTTGTTTGATTTGCAGATTAATGTCTTATGTAAGGTGTGTTAGTTTGCAAGTGGCTGAAATGCAATATACCCAAATTAGAACAGTTTTTAAAAAGTGAATTTAGTAAGTTGCAAATTTACAGTTATAAGCATATAAAAATGTCCAAACTAAGGCATCCATGGAGAAATATCTTAATTCAAGAAAAACTTGTGGGCCTGGAAAACCTTTATCAGCTGAGAAGTTTTGTGGTTGGCAGCTGCTGGTCCCTTGCTTGTGGGCTCCATTGTTTGCAGCCTCTGTTCCCATGGGGGTTCCTCAGTTTGATTCTCAGGGGCTGGCTTTAATCCCTGGGCTTTCTTTGGCTCTCTTAAGGTTCTGACTTGCCTAACAACTCATGGTGACATCTACTGGGCTCCAAACATCTCCAAACATCTGTATCTCTGTCCTCTAAAGTAACCGCTCTACAGGCATCTATATCTGCTCCCTCTGTCAACTCCACCAGCTCTCTCCAAAATGTTTCCTCTCTTAAAGGACTCCAATAAACTAATCAACCACACCTGTAAATGGTGGAGTCACATCTCCATGGAATCAGAAAGTCACATACACAATTGGGTGTGTCACATCTCTGTGGAGATAATCTATTCAACAGTTTCCAACCTACAGTACAGAATCAAGATTAAGAGAAATGACTGCTGCCACAGATTAAATCAAGATTAAAATATATATATTCTGGGTATATAATAAATTCAAACCAGCACATAAGGTTTGAGAAGTTTTTCCAATTATCTCCTCAAGTAATTTCTTAACTTTTTGCTTTTTCTTCTCTATCTGGAACACTGATGATTCTTATATTTGAGCACTTCTTGTTGTCAATCATTTCTCTGTGATCCAATTCAAATTTTTCTATCTTTCTCATAGTGTATTCTTTTGTGCAAATTCATTTACTCTGTTTTCTTGTTTACTTATTCTTTTTCCTGCCTCTTAAAATCTTCTGTTGCATGTCTCTAGTATATTTTTAGTTTAATATACCATACCTTTCATTTCTGTAAGATTTGCTATTTTGCTGTTTACTCTTTCAAATTCTTTATGCAATTCTAGTGTGTTCTTGATTTCCTGTAAGTCTGTAGCCTACCCATTGAATTTATTTCAGAGATTTGTATGCTCAACTTTGATTAGTTGTTCTAAATTCTGTGTTTCCTTCAGCTTTTTTATTTGGTCATATGGATTAGCCATATCATGTTACATCTTCATGTGCTTTGTGATTTTCTGTTGTTCTAAAAATCTGATTATCTTGATAAGATTGTTTTGAAAAGTGATTTTCCTCACTCACCTAAGATTTTGTAGTCTAGGAATAGGCACTGGTCTATGTGTGTGGATAAAACAAGTCTTCTGGTTCCTGGGTTCCCACACAGGAGCTACCAGCTGAGAAACTGAGAGATGACTCCCCAGCTGACTGCAGAGGTGGGAGTGTGGGAACACACACTCCTCCAGTACCTACTCTGGCCTGTGCATAGCAGCCTGCTCCAGGTGTGGTCAAAATTAAATAAACTTACCCCAACCTCTGAGTTGTGTTTTTTCTTCTATTCATCCAGGGCTTCCCCATCTAATGTATAATTTCCTCTTTAGACACTTATACCCTTGAACTGCTATCCCAGTCATTTTTTGCCTTTTTCTAGTTATCCCATGGTAGAGGACTTAGCTCCTATGTCCTATTCCACCATCTTCCTGGAAGTCCCGCTAGTCTATATTTTTTAATGCAGAAGTTGACTATTGATAAATTAGTGAAAGCAGTTGA
The DNA here is from genome assembly GCA_004026745.1 of Myrmecophaga tridactyla. Taxonomy (NCBI): domain Eukaryota; kingdom Metazoa; phylum Chordata; class Mammalia; order Pilosa; family Myrmecophagidae; genus Myrmecophaga; species Myrmecophaga tridactyla. The sequence goes on from PVIY010042403.1 coordinate 18,903, forward strand.
AGTAAAAGAACAATAGACTCTGACTTCCTAGGACTTTGTTCATTAAACTCACTAATAAACCCTCTAAATTTATTTATTTTTTTATCTGGTTAGAAAACCAAAGAGAAATTTAGCACATCATTGATAAGTAAAGTAAGCGACAATTCTTAATATTTCCATTTTCAACATCGTAACAGCAAAAAGCAAAATGGAAATTCCTTTAGTTGTATTTGTAAAATTTTAAGTCTTTATAATTGCTAGGGATATTAACTTTTAAAAGATATAATCATCTCCACTGTTCACTTAAAAATTCTCAGTAGAATTATGCATTTTGTTCCCACATTTCATTCAAATGTTTATTTGAAGGAATTTGGAGGACTGCCATCTTGCTGAAAAAACAGTACCCTTCTGGATACAATTTAATCGATTCAGTTTGGGGCATGAAATAACATTTTAACATTTTCTACTATAGTACTTTTGAGACTTTGTGCTGGTTTGAAAGGATGTATGTCCCCTAGAAAAGCCATGTTTCGATCAAAATCCCATTTCGTAAAGGCAGAATAATTCCTATTCAATACTGTATGTTTGAAACTGTTATCAGATCATTTCCGTGGAGGTGTGATTTAATCAAGAGTGGTTGTTGAACTGGATTAGGTGACGGTATGTCTCCACCCATTTGGGTGGGTCTTGATAAATTTCTGAAGTCCTATAAAAGAGGAAACATTTTGGAGAATGAAGGAGATTCGGAGAGAGCAGAGAATGCTGCAGCACCACGAAACAGAGAGTCCACAAGCCAGCAACCTTTGGAGATGAAGAAGGAAAACATCTCCCAGGGAGCTTTATGAAACAGGAAGCCAGGAGAGAAAGCTAGCAGATGATGCCATGTTCACCATGTGCCCTTCCAGCTGAGAGAGAAGGTCTGACTGTGTTGCCATGTGCCTTCTCACTTGAGAGACCCTGAACTTTATCGACCTTCTTGAACAAAGGTACCTTTCCCTGGATGGATGCCTTTGATTGGACACTTCTATAGACTTGTTGTAATCAGGACATTTTCTCAGCCTTAGAACTGTAAACTAGCAACTTATCAAATTCCCCTTTTTAAAAGTCATTCCATTTTTGGTATATTGCATTCTGGCAGCTAGCAAACTAGAACAGATTTCATCCGCAAAAGAGAATCAAAAGTCCTGTATTCCCAAAAATTCAAACTTGGTGGAGCTCATGCATCTATGCCCCTCCCCTTGGGCTAAGGAATTAATTATAAGTGTTCAAGCCAAATCCATAAGTCATGATGTGGTGAGAACTCTGGTTTCCTTGGATATCTTCCTTATGCAAATGCAAATCTCAATGGCATTTGATATCACCTAAACTGTTCTTGTGAATGATTATTACATTTGAGCTTTGAAGACTTAGAAACAATTTGTATTCTCTGATGGGCCTTTGCCTTTAAGATGTCCTTCCCCTTTTGAACCAAGTGGAAAGTCAATGCTGAACCTTTGGTTCATTCACTTTTATATTTATATTACAATCAAATACTTCAGAGTTCTTCAATAATGCATTTCAAAACGACCAGTACAGACACACACACACACATATATATATACACACACACATGAACACACAAACTAAATACATTTATGCAGATGTATACACATACACCAATTTTAGGAGTTCTTTTTCCTCTTCTTTTTTTTTGCTACCTTGCTTTGTCCCTGTTTTGTTGTCCTTTAGTTATAATGACTTACTCATTCTTCCTATTTCTTTTATCTTCAGGTTTCTAACAGTAGCATTCTGCATAAGGATTAGGCATTCTCAGTAAATAAATATATGAGAAACAGTATAAGTTAGTTGGAGACACTATACCTTATATGAAGAATGAAGTAAAACAAACATGTTTAAAACTCAGCTTTTTATTAAACTTGTGGCCGTAACTTCTAAAATCTTTTCATTTTAAGTATTATACCTTGTTTATTAAATGAGTGATTAGAGATTTTTATTTGAACCCAAACAATATAACATTTGCTCAATTAGGAGGATTAAAGCTACCATGTGTTGAAGACCATTTTTATGTGTTATTCACAATATCCCTCCAAAAATCACATGGTAAGAAAT
>PVIY010042404.1:0-20995 GCA_004026745.1 Myrmecophaga tridactyla
AAAAATGCTCATCTTGAAAAATGTTATCAAGTATTTCATTGGTCAGTGTTCAGTTATTCTTCTCTGCATTTTATGGAGATTAGGGTCTCTAATAACTACAACCAACCCTTCATTGGTTATAAATGTGGACAGTGGATTCTATGTTATACTTGAGTGATTCTGCTTACAATAGGGGTCACTATCCTAGTAAATTGCAATTGCTATTTTATAAAGTGGTGATAACATGCACCGACCACTAGTAGAAGCCTGAAAGAGTATGCTCTTGTCAAAAAAAAAAAGTTTCCATTTACTAAATGGTCAGCATGTTTTTACACAAAGTTCAAGATGGACATAACTCAAATTAGACCCATTTTAGTCCTCCTTGCTTTCCACAATCTGCATTTTAAAAACAACTATATTAGTATGTGGATAATAGGAAGAGAAGGGTTAAAGGCAGGTTGAGGCTGAAAGTATATAAGTAATTAAAATGAAAATTAATAAAATGCTAAATAGTTTCACCAAATAACAGGAGTTAGTAAAAACTCATGGTCCCCCATGATAATTATGTCACAAGTATCATTTACATTTCTGGGTGCCTATTTTTAAAAGATGTGTTCAGGTTACCAGGAAATGTTACCAGGAAATAGTGGTATAAAAAAAAATGGTTGAAAGAGCAGAGGCTATTTCAATGGAGAAGAGAAAAGTAAGGGAAAGCATGATGTCTGGCTCCAAATATTTGAAAGGCTGTCATGTGCAACACTTTACTTTATGTAGCTCTATTAGGTAAAACCAATATAGGTAGGTGGAAGCTACCACTCTCATAGAATCAGAATTTTAGAGGTAAAAGGGTGGTTAATGATTTTGTCCGCCTCCTTACAGATGAGTCTACAAAGATGGAGTAACTTGCCCAGGATCATGCAGCTGGTTAGTGTAGTCAGTTTGCAAACAGCTTTCCTAGCTCCAATATCAGGGTGATTTTCATGATAGCAGGCTGATTCCCACAGTCTATTCCATACTGTTTCCACTCACTTCAAGATTTTAGCCCCTTTACCCACCTTAAGATATGCTAAATATGTTCCCCTCTGTTTTCAAAGTGACTTCCCTCACCTTTACTCCCTTAGAGAGGTCTACAGGGCTGCTTCAATTCCTCTGTCTCAATGAATCAACCCTATTCTGCCTGTGCTCTCAATAATAAATGGTCTTTCCTGCTCCCAAAGACCATTTCCTCAGCCTAATTTGCAAACAAATTTCACTTGCTATGGTGGCTTAGAGCTATGTGCTCCAGAAAAACATGTTTCTAATCCATTTCTATGGGTGTGAACCTTTGTCAATAGGATCTATTGATGAGGTTACCTCAGTTAAAGTGTGGCCAAACTGAATTAGGATGTGTCTTAATCCTATTACTGAAGGCATTATAGGGAAAGCCACAGAGAGAGTCTCAGGGAGCTGCCAGAAGCTGAAAGTCAATGGAACTTGGAAGAAAAGGAGAACCAGGAGAGGTTGCCATGTGCATTGCCATGTGACAAAAAAGCAAGGACCGAAGATCACCAGCAGCCAGCCCCAGAACACCACAGTCTTATGAGAGAAAGCATCACCTTGCTGACAACTTGATTTTGAACTTCTAGCTTCCAAACTGGAAGCCAGTAAGTTCCTGTTGTTTAAGATAACCCATTGCACAGTATTTTCTTTACCAACCAGAAAACTGAAACATTTAATTTCTCTACCCTCAATACTATTTTTTTCTTTATTAAAAAAAAATTCTGGTTTTACAGAACAACACCCATGCATGAAATCCAGATATTCCCATACAATACCCCACCACCTACACCTTGCATTAGTGTGGAAAATTGGTTAAAAATTGATGGATGAAGAAATGATCATGATGATGAATATGCAACTATGTGATGATATTGTGAATTACTGATTATATAGGTAGAACGGAATGATCAAAAGAGGAATGTTTGCATTTGTTATGTGTTTTTTGGTATTTAAAAAAATAAAATTAAAAAAATTTTAAATAAATTGATGGATAGCATGTTTTTATAATTGTATTATTAATTAAAGTCCATGGATTTATTTAGGGTATGCTGTTTGTGTATTGTAGTTCCATGGATATTTTTAAAATTTTTATTCTGTTAACATGTACACTATCTAACATTTCCTCTTTTAATCACATTCAGATATATCTTGCAGTACTCTTAATTGTATTCACAATTTGTGCTACCATCACCACCATCAATTATCAAAACATTTCCATCATTCCAAATTGGAACTCTGTACAATTTAAGCCTTAACTTCCCATTCCCTGTCCCCACTCCATCCCTTGGTAACCTATATTCTAGATTCTGACTTTATGAATTTGCTTATTCTAATAGTTTCAAATTAGTGACATCATATAATATTTGTCCTTTTCTGTCTCGGCTATTTCATTCAATCTGATGTCTTTAAGGTTCATCTACGTTGTCACGTATATAAGGACTTCATTCCTTCTTATGGCTGAATGACACTCCATTGTGTGTGTGTGTATATATATATATATATATATATATACCACATTTTATTTATTCATGCATTAGTTGGTAGACACTCAGGTTGCTTCCAACTTATGGCAACTGTGAGTAATGCTGCTATGAATACTGGTATGCAAATAATCTGTTTGAGTTCCTCCTTTCAATTCGTTTGCATATATACTGAGTACTGGGATTACCAAATCATGTGGTAGTTCTGTCCTTAGCTTACTGAGGAACTGCCAAACTGTCTTCCACAGCAGCTGCACCATTGTACATTGCTGCCTGCAATGAATGAGTGTTCCTATTTCTCCACATCCTCTCAAACATTTATTTCCCCTTTTTTTGAATAGCAGCCATTCTAGTGGGTGTGAAATGGTATCTCATGATTTTGATTTGCATTTCCCTAATGGCTAATGATATTGAGCATCTTTTCCTGTGCTTTCTAGGCATTAGTAAATCTTCTTTGGAAACCTATTGAAGTCTTTTGCCCATTTTTTAAATTGGGTTGTCTTTTTGTTGTTAAGTTGAAGGATTTTTTTATATATTCTGGGTATAAAATCTTTATCAGATATGTGGTTTTAAAGTATTTTCTCCCATTTTGTAAGTTGTTGTTTTACTTTCATGATAAAGTCCGTTGAGGTGGTGAGGCATTCACCTCAAGGTGAATGAACCTTGAGGACAGTATGTTGAATGAAATTTTAGAAAACAAAAGACAAATATTACCATGCCTCACTCATATGGACCAACTATAATAAACAAATTCAGAGAATTGAAGTCGAGAGCATGGGTTATCAAGTTGGGGTCTATTGTAAGGGGTCCTAGATTTTAAGCTCTTACAGCAGTCACATCTATTCTTGAATTGTAACTGTTATTTCTAAATTCTGAGATACTGAGCTATCTGAGCATAACCTGGTCATTCCCTAAAACTTCAGGTATGTATGTGACACCTGAGACTCTGAGTTAGCGCACTGAAGCAATGAAAATCAGGATTACCCCATACAGCAACTGTTCATAAAGTTGAAAAAGTGGTCAGACTTCAATTAGAGATATGGATGAAGCTGATCCGGATAAGACTAAGGTAAATCAGAATACAGGGTAAAGGAAGATATGGTCCATGTTTTAAAACTTCAAAATTCTGTGTGAAACCAAAGAGAGAGATGTTTATTTGGAGCAAAATTTCTATTTTGGGTAGCACATTATCTAATTTAACTTGTATGGTCCATTTATTTGAATGCAATAATTACATAATATATTTAATAGGGCATGAGATCTTTGGTTTGTATAGTTTAGTGTGGTGCCCTGATATATCCCAGAGTAATTTGGGCATAGAAAAAAAAAATACTTGCTAAGTCTCCTTTGTGGGGCTGGAAAGAAAGGAAGAAATGTTAAATTTCCCCATCTGGGGAATTCCTGATATTCTCGAAAGCGGTGGGGACAAACAATTCGATAGACTGAGCCTTCAATCTTGGGTTTCGCCCCTATGGAACTTATTCCTGCAAAGAAGAAGCTAAGCCTACTTATAATTATTCCTAAGAGTCACCCTATGAGAACCTCTTTTGTTTCTCAACTGTGGCCCCTCTTGCTAAAGCCAACTTGGCAGATGAACTCTCTGCCTTCCCCTCTACATGGGACATGACTCCCAGGAGTGTAAAATCTCTCTGGCAACATGGGACAGGACTCCTGGGATGACCCAGGACCCAGCATCATGGGATTGCAAAAGCCTTCTTGACCAAAAGTGATAAGAGAGAAATGAGACAAAATAAAGTTTCAGTGGTTGAGAGTTCTCAAACAGACTCAAGAAGTTATCTGGGAGGTTATTCCTACACATTATATAGATATCCCTTTTTAGTTTGTGGTGTATTAGAGTGTCTAGAGGGAAGTACCTGCTACTGTTGATTATATTCCCGTAGCCTCGATTCTTGAAGACGATTGTGTAACTATATAGCTTTCACAATGTGAACTTGTGATTGTGAAACCCTTATGTCTGATCCTCCTTTTATCCAGGACAGATGAGTAAAAAAATAAGGATAATAAGTAATTGGGGAAGGTGGATAAAGGGTAAAAAAATTATTTATAGATTGAAATACTAGTGGTCAATAAGAGGGAGTAGTAAACAGTATGAATGTATGAGTTTTTTTTCTTTTTCTTTTTTATTTCTTTTACTAGAGTGTTGCAAATGTCCTAAAAATGATCATGGTGATGAATACTCAACTATGTAATGATGTTGTGAGCCATTGATTGTATGCTTTGGGTGGACTGTATGTATGTGAAGATATTTCAATAAAAACATTTTTTTTTAAAAGTACTTTGTAACCAAATCAAATCAATAGGCTGAGCCCTTGATCTTGGGGGTTGCCCCTATGAAACTTATTCCTGCAAAGGATAGGCTAAGCGTACTTAAAATTATGCCTACGAGTAACCTCCAGAGAACCTCTTTTGTTTCTCAGATATGGCCTCTCTCTTTAAGCCAACTTGGCAGGTTGGCTTAAACTCACTACCTTCCCCGCTATGTGGAACATGACACCCAGGGGTGTAAATCTCCCTGGCAGTGTGGGACAGAACTGCCAGTAAGAGCCGGGACTCAGCATCATGGGATTCAGAAAGCCTTGAACAAAGTGGGGAAGAGAGAAATTAGAAAAAATACAGTTTCAGTGGCTGAGAGATCTCAGAGTCGAGAAGTTATCTTGGAGGTTATTCTTATCCATTATAGAGATAACCCTTTTTAGTTTATGGTGTATATGGTGAATTCCTTTTTTAGTTATGAAGAGGAGTACCTGAAAGTGTTGAGCTGTGTTCCAATAGCCTTGATTCTTGAAGACAATTGTATAACTATATAGCTTTCACAATGTGACTGTGTGATTGTGGAAACCTTATGTCTGATGCTCCTTTTATCCAGGGTATGGACAAATGAGTAGAAAAATATGGATTAAGACTGAATGGATAATAGGAGGGATAAGGGGTAAAATGAACTGGGTAGATTGAAATACTAGTAGTCAATGAGAGGGAGTGGTAATGGGTATAGATGTATGAGTGTTTTCTTTAGTTCTTTTTCTAGAGTGATGCAAATGTTCTATAAATGATCATGGTCATGAATACACAACTGTGAAAATATTGTGAGCCATTGATGTATATACCATGTATGGACTGTATGTGTGGGAAGATTTGTCAATAAAAATATCTAAAAAGAAAAAGCTCTTTGAGGCGCAACAGTTATTCATTTTGATGAGGTCCCATTTACCTATTTTTTTCTTTTGTTGCTTGTGTTTTAGGTGTAAAGTCTAAGAAAACATTGCCTAACACAAGGTCCTGAAGATGCTTCCCTACACTTCCTTACTGGGAGTTTGCTACTTCTAGTTCTTATATTTAGGACATTGATCCACTTTGTATATGGTGTGAGGTAGGGGTCCTCCTTTTTGTTTTGCAAATGGAGATCCATTTTTCCCAGCACCCTTTGTTTAAGAGTATTCTTTCCCAATTGAGAGGTCTTTGCTACCTTGTCAAAAATTAATTGGCCAAAAGAAAAAAATAATAAAAAAATAAAAATTAATTGAGCATACCACACCCACCCCAGCCCATACAGTTGTGCAACTCTGCCCTGCCCCCCCAGCTCTGTGCATGTGTACATCATTTTTACACATCTGCCCCCCCAGACCTGCTCACAGACCCAGCCCCACCACACACTCCCATCCAGACCACACCTGCCCACAGCCCACACAGGCATAACTCCGCCCCACTGCCCCTGACCTCTGCACACACGCACACCAGGGCCCTGCCCCCCAGGCCCACATATGTGCATATCAACATCCTACCCACTGGGCCCTCACACATTCATGTACACATCAACATCTTGACTTCTGCACCCCACTGCCCCTGCCCCACATGTGTGCACACCATTGCCCCACCCCCAGCACAAGTGCTCTGCTCCCACAACTTACAGGTGCTCACGTGCACATCTGTGCTACAAAGCCCCCACCCTGCACATGCATGCACCACACCAGCATAACTGCACCTGTACACCTGTGCAAGGGCACCACACACCTGACATCATCTGCGCTGACCCATGTCCCACAACCCCCACAACCTGTACCCTGCCCCTGCACACTCAGGCATCCGCATCCTGGCCCCCCTGGACCTCTCCCGCTGTACAAGGACACACCAGTGTCCTGCACTTCTTGTGCCCTGACCTCTTTGCCCGTGTTCTAGTTTCCTAGCTGCCGGAATGCAATATACCAGAAATGGAATGGCTTTTAAAAAGGAAACCTAGTAAGTTGCTACTTTACAGTTCTAAGGCTGAGAAAATGTCCCAATTAAACAAGTCTGTAGAAATGTCCAATCACAGGCATCCAGGGAAAGATACCTTGATTCAAGAAGGCCGATGAAGTTCAGGGTCTCTCTCACATGTGAGAAGACACATGGTGAACACAGTCAGGGCTTCTCTCTCAGCTGGAAGGGCACATGGCGAACATGGTGTCATCTGCTAGCTTTCTCTCGTGGCTTCTGGTTTCACAAAGCTCACCAGGAAGCATTTTCCTTCTTCATCTCCAAAGGTCGCTAGCTCATGGACTCTCTGCTTCGTGGTGCTGCAGCATTTTCTCTGCTCTCTCTGAATGTCCTTCATTCTCCAAAATGTTTCCTTTTAAAGGACTCCAGAAACCTATCAGAACCCACCCAAATGGGGAGAAACATGTCATCACCTAATCCAGCTTAACAACCACTCTTGATTAAATCACATCTCCAAGGAGATAATCTGATTACAGTTTCAAACATACAGTATTGAATAGGATTAGTCTATCTTTATGAAATGGGATTTTGATTAAAACATGGCATTTTCTAGGGGACATATATCCTTTCAAACCAGCACAGCCCCATATCACACACCCTGATACCCATGACACTCATGCTCCAAGTGCCCACCCACATTCTGCCTGCACACCAGCCCCCGTACTTTTGCACAGCCCCTCATCCGCCTCCTGCCACACTCTATCTCTGTGTCCCCATGCCACATCCTGATACTGCCCTCCAAGGCCTACCTGAACTGCACCCTATCCCTACAGTCCCTGCACCGCAGCTCTACAACCTTGAGCCTCACCACATGCACACAGCAGCAGCATAGCATCCCAACCTGTGCCTATACCTGTGCCACAAACTGTCACCACACTGTTGTGCCCTGCCCCACACCCTGCATCCTGCTCCACACCCATCCCACAAATACAAACTTTAGACCACTGAAGGAAATAAACTTCCAAAGTAACCCAACCAACGCATTTACATGCCTCTAAGGCAACAGAAGATCACTAAGCATATCAAGATATAGATATAGTCCAACCTAATGACCAAATTAAAGCACGAGGAGGAGACAAAGACTTTGGAACAACTAATCAAAGATGTTCATATAACTCTACTAAATAAAATCAGTAGGACGGCTAATGACATAAAGGAAATCAAGAAGACACTAGAGGAGCATAAAGAGGAATTTGAAAGAATAAATAGAAAAATAGATATTACTAGAGACACACAAAAGCAGAATTGAAGAGGCAAAAGAAAGAATATGCAAACTAGAAGACAGCACAACTGATTTTGAACACACAAAAGAGCAAATAACAAAGAAGATGGAAAATTTTGAGTTGGATCGCAGGAAAATGATTGACAAAATAAAGCACACAAATATAAGAATCGTCAGTGTCCCAGAAGAAGAAGAGAAGAATAAACATCTAGGAAGATTAGTGGAGGATATAATGGGGCAAAATTTCCCAGCCCTTATAAAAGGCATAAATCAAAGAAGGCCAATGAACTCAAAATAAAATAAATCCACATAGGCCTAATTAGTCTGTCAAATGTTGAAGAGAAGCAGAAAATCCTGAAAGCAGCAAGAGAAAATCTACAGACTAGGGAAACATCATATGAATGAGTCTGGACTACTCAACTGGCACTATGGAGTTGAGAAGGCAATGGTATGGTATATTTTAGATCCTATAAGAGACTTCAAGTGAAAATTCTGTATCCAGACAATATGTACTTCAAAAGTGAAGGAGAGATTAAAATTTTTCACAGACCAACAAATGCTGAGAGAATTTGTCAGCAAGAGACCAGCCCTACAAGAAATACTAAAGGGAGTTCTGCTGGCTAAAAGAAAAGACAGGGGAAGGAAGTCTGGAGGAGGGCACAGAATTGAAGAGTACCCGAAAGGGTAACTTAAAGGATAAAAAGAGAAAGAGAGAAAAGTATATATAAACTTTACAAATGAAATCCAAAGGATAAGATGGTGGATTCAAGAAATGTCTTTACAGTAATAACTTTGAATGTTAAAGGAACAAACTTACCAATTAAAAGAATTGATTAAGCAATATAATCTAGCTATATGCTGCTTACAAGAGACTCATCTTAGACACAAGGATACAAATAGATTGAAAATGAAAGGACGGGAAAAGATGTTCCACACAAGCTGTAACCAAAAGAAAGCAGAAGTAGCGATACTAATATTAGGCAAAACAGACTTTAAATGTAAAGACATCATAAGAGACAAAGAAGGACACTATATATTAATAAAAGGAAAAATTCACCATGAAGAAATATCAATCATAAATGTATATGCTCCCAATCAAGGAGCTCCAAAGTACATGAGACAAACATTGGCAAGACCGAAGGGAGTGACTGACATTTCAATAATAATAGTAGGAGACTTCAATACACCACTCTCCTCTATAGATAAAACAGCCAGATAGAGGATCAACAAGGAAACAGAGAATTTAAACAATTTAATAATTGTATTATACCTAACAGACATATATAGGTCGTTACACCCCAGAACACCAGGATATACATTCTTCTCTAGTGCTCATGGAACATTCTACAGGATAGACCAAATGCTGTGGCACAAAGCAGGTTTTTATAAATTTCAAAATGTTGAATTATTCAGAACACTTTCTCTGAGCACAATGGAATGAAGCTGGAAATCAATAACCACCATACAATGAGAACTTTCACAAATACATGGAGATTAAATAACACACTCTTAAACAACCAGTGGGTCAAAGAAGAAACTGCTAGAGAAATCAGAAGTTAACTGGAGATGAATGAAAACAAGGATACAATATATCAGAACTTATGGGATGTGGCAAAGGCTGTGCTGGGGGGCGGAAATTTATTGCCCTAAATGCCTATGTCAAAAAAGAAGAAAGATAAAAAATCAAGGATTTAACTGCTCACCTGGGGGAACTAGAGAAAGAACAGCAAACTAAGCCCAAAGCAAATAGAAGAAAAGAAATAACAAAGATTAAAGGAGAGTTAAATGAATGGGAGAACAAAAGAACAATAGAAAGAATCATCAAAACCAAAAGTTGATTCTTTGAGAAAATCAATAAAATTGATGGACCACTAGCAAGGCTGACAAAGAAAAAAAGAGAAAGGATACAAACAATCAGAAATGAGAGGGGGGTCTTTACCACAGACGCTGAAGAAATTTTTTAAAAATCGTAAGAGGATGCTATGAAAACTATATACCAACAATCTAGATAACTTAGATGAAATGGACAAATTCCTGGAAACACATGAACAAGCTATACTGACTCAAGAAGAAATAGATCTCAGCAAACCAATCACAAGTAAAGAGATAATTCAGTCATCAAAAATCTTCCCACAAAGAAAAGCTCAGGGCCAGATGGCTTCACAGGGGAATTTTATCAAATATTCCTAAAAGAACTAACACCAATCCTCCTCAGACTTTTCCAAAACATTGAGGAGAAAGGGACACTACCTAACTCATTTTATGAAGCTAAAATCACTTTAATACCAAAATCTGGTAAAGACGCTACAAGAAAGGAAAACTACAGGCCAATCTCCTTGATAAACATAGATGCAAAAATTCCCAACAAAATACTAGCAAATCAAATCCAACAACACATTAAAAGATATATACGCCATGACCAAGTGGGGCTTATACCAGGAATGCAAGAATGGTTCAACACAAGAAAATCAGTTAATGTAATATAGCACATTAACAAATTGAAAAGGAAAAATCACATGATCATCTTGATGCTGAAAAAGTATTCAACAAAATTCAATATCCTTTTCTGATTAAAAAAAAAGGCTTCAAAACATAGGAATCAAAGGTAAATTCCTCAATATGATAAAGGGCATATATGACAAACCCATAACTAGCATCATACTCAATAGTGAGAAATTGAAAGCTTTCCCCCTAAGATTGGAAATGAGGCAAGGATTCCCTCTGTCACCATTATTATCCAACATTGTACTAGAACTTCTGGCTAGAGCAAGCAGGCAGGATAAAGAAATAAAAGACATCCAGATTGGAAAGGAAGAAATAAAACTTTCATTATTTGCAGATGGCATGATACTCTACTTGGAAAATCCTGAGAATTCTACAACAAAGTTACTTGAGCTAATAAATTCAGCAAGGTGGCAGGATATAAAATTAATGTGCAAAACTCAGTAATGTTATACACAAGCAATGACATAACTGAGAAGTCAGTTAAGGAAAAAATTTCATTGGCAATAGCAACTAAAAGAAATGACTATCTAGGAATGAACTTAACTAGGGACGTAAAGGATTTGTACACAGAAAATCAAAGAGCATCTAAATTGGTGGAAGGAAATTCCCTGCTCATGGATAGGAAGGTAAATGTAGTTAAGATGTCAATTCTACCCAAATTGACCTACATATTCAACACAGTACCAATCAAAATTCCAACAACCTACTTTGAAGATTTGGAAAAGCTAGTTACCCAATTCATCTGGAAGGGAAAGAGACCTCGAATAGCTTAAAGCATTCTAAAAGAAGAAGTGGGAAGATTAACACTTTCTAATTTAAAAACTTATTATAATGCTACAGTGGTCAAAAGAGCAAGGTACTGGCAGAAGGATAGAAGTATTGACCAATGGAATCAAATTGAGAGCGCAGAAATAGACCAATGAATTATGGTCAACTGATCTGTGACAAGGCCCCCAAATCCACTGAAATGGGATAAAATAGTCTTCAATAAATGGGCACAGGAGAACTGGATATCAATAGCCAAAAGAATGAAAGAGGACCTTTACCTTACACGCTATACAAAAATTAACTCAAAGTGAATCAAACACCTAAATATAAGAACCAGTACCATAAAGCTCCTAGAAGAAAATGTAGGGAAAGATCCTCAAGACCTGGCAATAAGAGGTAGCTTCCTAAACTTTACAGCCAAAGCACAAGGAACAAAAGGAAAAAATAGATAAATGGGGACTTCTCAAACCAAATGCTTTTGTGCCTCAAAGACATTGTCAAAAAGGTGAAGAGGCAGCCAACATAATGGGAGAAAATATTTCAAAATCACATATTAGATAAAGGTTTGATATTCTGTATTCATAAAGAAATCATACAAATCAACAACAAAAGAACAAACAATCCAATTATAAAACGGGTTAAAGATAAGAATAGGCCTTTTCTGAAGACGCTAAAAAGTACATGAAGAGACGGACAATTACGCACTGCTGATGGGAATGTATAATGGCATAGCTGCTATGGAAGACAGTTTGGCAGTTTCTTAGGAAACTAAATATCGAGTTACCCTATGACCTGACAATACCTCTACTTGTTATATACCAGAAGAGCTGAAAGCAGTGACACAAACAGATGTTTGCACACCAACGTTCATAGCAGCATTATTCACAATCACCCAAAGATGGAAACAATCAAGTGCCCATCAACAGATGAGTGGATTTACAAAATGTGGCATATATATACGATGGAATATTATGCAGCAATAAGACAAAATGATGTCCTGAAGCACATGAACAAGATGGGTGAGCCTTGAGGACATAAAGCTGAGTGAAATAAGCCAGACACAAAAGGATAGATATTGTATGATTCTACTTTTATGACCATGGTAAAGGTAAAATCAGAGGCTTATAATTTAGAATATAGGGGACCTAGAGATATATGGAAGCTAGAGATGGGTGAACAGTTAGCTAATGAGGTTGAACTTAAATGTAAGGTACTAGATAGAAGTGAAGGCAGTTCACTAGTGGGTCTACAAGTAATTATACCATATTGACGGTGGACGTGATTGAAAGGGGTTGTATAGATCCATGTGTCCCACCAATTAATACTACAAATATAAATAAGTTCTTGCATGAACTATTGCAAAGGTATGACTCTTGTACAAAGAGTGTATAAATTCAGGGTATAGGGGGAAAACTGCTACTATATGTTATGGGCTATGTTTAGTAGTTAAACATCAACAGTACCACAGCAACACCAGGGGTAAATAATGGGGGGAGAGACGAGAGTTAGGGGAGGTTTGAATTTTCTATTTGGTGAAGGTGTATTTATTGGTTATCTGTCTCTTGGGAACAGTGAAATTATCTAAAATTGAGAGTGTTGATGGACTGTTGACTTTGGACATTATACAGGATGCTCAGTGAATGGAGGTGGCTGAAGAATGCACTGACTGAGAAGTAGATTGGCGAATGGTGGTGTATGCTTATGATTGAATATTGTGCTACTACAGAAAGGAATGAAATTATGAAGCATGCAACATTGTAAATGAACCTGTGGGACATTTGTTGAGGCAAAATTAGTGAGAAACAAAAGAGCAAATATTGCATGGTCTCATTGAGAAAATACTTATAAGAAAACTGGGACCTAGATTGTAAACTCTTACAGTAGTCACATTTAGTCCAGAGTGGTAAATATTTCTGGACTTTGAGAGGATGTTTTATATATGTATACCTGGTATTTAGAGATAAAGGAAGTAAGAAGTGGAGTTACATAACAGACAATACTATAATACTGGCATTTATAATTACCTAAATGGTTACCTTGACTGCAGGTCTTTATTTCTTTATGCCACGTTGAACCACTGTCTAGTTTCCTTTCCTTTCAGGCTGAAGAACTCCCTTAAGCATTGTTTATAGGGCAGATCTAGTAGTGGTGAACTCCCTCAGCTTTTGTTTATCTGAGAATGTCTTAATCTCACCCTCATTTTTGAAATAAAATCTCATCAGATATGAAATTTTGTCTGGCAGTTGTCTCTGAGCACTTTAAGTATTTCAACCCACTGCCTTTTTGCCTCCAAAGTTTCTGATAAGAAATTGGAACTCAATCTAATTGGGACTCCCTTGTACAAAACAGGTTGATTTTCTCTTGCAACTTTCAGAACTTTCTCCTTGTCCTTTGCATTAGATATAATGATCAATTTATGAGAGGGTGTTATTTTCTTCATGTTTATCCTGTTTGGTGTTCTTTGGGCTTCTTGGATGTGCAAATTTACCTCTTTTGCTAAGTTTGGGAAGTCCTCTGTCTTTATTTCTTTGAATATTCCTTCTGCCCCTTTCTCTCTTTCTTCTTTTTAGAGTCCCATAATGCATATATTTGTGTGCTTGATAGTATTCCAGAGGTGTCTTAGGCTATTTTCACTTTCAATAATTATTTTTTTCTTTCTGTTCCCCAGCCTAACTCATTTCAAGAGTCTTGTCTTCAAATTCACTGATTTTTCTGCTCTTGAAACCTTTTGGGGCATTTTTTTTTCACTTATTGTGGTCTTCAACTCCAGTAGTTCTATTTGGTTCCTTTCTAAAATTTCTGTGTCTTTACCAAGACTCTCATTTGCTTATTCGTTGGTTTCCTGATATCCTTTATTTATTTCTCTGTATTTTCCTTTATCTTCCCGAGCATTTTTAAGATTATTGTTTAAAGGCTTTGGTCAGTGTTTCCACATTCTCATCTTCTTCCTTGCTGTTTCCTGTTTTTTAATCCTCTTCCTTTGGATAGAACATTATTTCTATTTCTTTGTCTTATACTCTTTTCTTGCATGCTGTATATTTTAATATTTTAAACCACTAACTCTGGGATTTATTCCTGAGATGTCTATTTCTTGACTTTGTAACCAGCTGGTGACAAGACAGATTTTCTTGAGCTTCTGCCCTCCTATGAGGTAGGTCTGCCCAAGACAAGTGCATTGTGCAGGGTTTTCCCTGTCTTTCTGGACCTCTGTCTTGTCCTGGGCTTTTTCTTGTTAGTTGTTTTGGAGTTCCCCTGTTTACAAAATTTTGGTTGTCATCTGTTTCCCAAAAAACAGACCTCCCTCTCCTGGATGTATGAAGCCAGCAGGGCTTTGCCCTAGACTGTCCAACTCTGTAGTTTAACATATCTTTCTTCGTCTCAAGCTGCTTTTTTCCTGGAAGCCAAATTCGGGGAGGAAGGGCACACCAGAGAGAACTCTTCCAAGACCATCTTTCCCAGCCCCAACAGGGCCAGGTGTCCCTGAAGAGGGTGCAGACTGGCTCCAAAGTCTCCTGGGGAGAGGATCAGGAAAGACGCAAATTGCTTCTCCAATGGCTCCCTGCAGCTGAGCTTTCCTGACCTGCCCAGCAAATGCAGCCCTTCAACTACCTGCCCTCTGCAACCCTGAGGAAACAGTGTCTTTAAGTTTTCACAGTTACCACCAGGATAAGGGTTGAAAAAACGGCTGCCATGGCCTCCAGTCAGGGCTGCCTGAAATAATGGACACCTTCTGAGTCAAGCCTCCAACAATCCAAATTTGCTAATCAAAAATCATTATCAGTGATCAGCAGGACCCACCCCTCTTCTTGACTAAGAGGATTTTTATGTCTCTTTCTGTCACTAGCAAGCTAGTTGGACCCCAGGAAAGCCTGCTTTGAGAGTGGGGGATGGGCATCTGTAGCCACCATGCAGAGAGAGCAATTTACTGTTCTTTGTCAGCCTCTCCTCCCACTCTTCCCCAGATGCTGTACAATGTTTTTCTGGACTCTAGAGTTTCAAAATAGTAGTTCCAGATAGTTCCTGCCAGTTTAATAGTTGTTTTGTAGAAGGTCTCAGTCCTGGATACCTTACTACCATCTTCCCACAATCTTCCTCTATGCTATGTTATTACTCTTTTTTTTTTTTTTTTTTTTTTTTTGCATGAGCAGGCACCAGGAATCGAACCTCTCTCTCTCAGCCAACATGGCAAGCAAACTCACTGCCCTCCCCCTGTACTTGGAATATGACTCCCAGGGGTGTAAACCTTCCTGGCAACATGGGACAGAAAGTGGGAATATATAAGATCAACATGCAAAAGTGAGTAGTGTTTCTATATACTAGTAATGAGTAATCTGAGGAGAAAATCAAGAAAAAAATTCCAGAAATATACTCTCAGCTGGGGAGAGCCAAGATGGTGGCTTAGCAAGGTGTGGGATTTAGTTCGTCCTCCAGAGCAGCTAACAAATAGCCAGGAACAGTACAGAACAACTGCTGAGGCCACGTCAGTGACCAGACACACAGTGCACCCCAGTCTAGACCAGCTGGACCGGCTACGAGCCCACCCAGAACCATAAGTTCCCCAAGCCGCAGTGGCCGGCACCCCTCCCCCATAGGCTGCTTCCCAGAGGGGAAAGGAAAGAGACTTTACTAGTAGCAGGGGCTGAGCACAACCAAACACCAATTGTGGAATTAATTAACAAATTCTGACAACTAAAAATAGGCCCCCAGCTCAGCTGAGCCTCGAGTAAAAGTGGAGGTTGCTGGTTTTAGCCCTGGCGCAGAGGGGGCAGGGCTAACAGAAAAAGAAAAAAGAAAAAAGAAAAAAAAAACAGGTTTTTTTGGATCTGAAAAGGTCTGAGCCCTGCAGGAAAGGAGGGGGCACATAGGACCTGGAGATAAACAGAGCAACGTACCAACAACATAAGCTCTTGATTGGCAAACCTCAGGAACAGGGTCCTGCTCTGAAAAGGATTTTTCTTTTTCTCTTTTGTGGCTGTGTTCCTATGGATTGATTACTTTTTGGATACAGCTGCAAGGCTTCTCATGCTCCATTGCCCAGGCATAGGCAGAAACAGGCTTGTTTGAGAGCTTATCTGGAGACTGTGCCTTCCCCCAGGAGAGGGGTGGGGCCCAGCTCAGGTGGAATCCCACCCTCAAGGATTCAGACCCCAGGGTGTGGAAAAGGGAAGTGATTAAAGCCAGCCTACAACCTCTCCTCTGTCTCCACCATGCCCTCAGCAGGGAGAGTCGGCTGAAGTTAAAGGTACCACATCATTTTATGCTGGTGCGACCTGCAGGCAGAAAAGCGCCACATACTGGGCAGGATAGGAAAAATGCAGAGTCCAGAGACTTCATAGGAAAGCCTTTTAATCTGCTGGGTCTCACTTTCAGGAAAAACTGACACAGATGACTCTTTCCACCTGAGAGGAGACCAGTTTGATCTGCGAAAATCTGACTGGGGTCTATAATACCTAAGAGGACCCTCCTAAGGGGTGGGGGAAAGACACCACATAGGCAGGGTAAGAAACAAAAAAATGAGAACTGAAAAATTCTGACCTATTAAACAAAACCTAAGCTAGAGGACTAGAATAAGCTGAACTGAATGTCAAAGAACAGATAGACAACAAACTCATCCAGCAAGAAAATCCTAGGGAAAAAAAAACGTGAAAACAATCTCCAGAATAAACTAAGGTAATTAAATCCCTGGACACCAGCAAAAAATAACGAATCAAACTAGGAAAATTGAAGAAATGCCCCCCCCCAAAAAAAAAGAAATGGTCCAGTCAAAGGAACACACCAACAATTCAAAAGAGATACAGGAGTTGAAACAATTAATTCAGAATGTTTGAACAGACATGGAAACCTCATCAAAAATCAAATCAATGAATTGAGGGAGGATATAAAGAAGGCAAGGAATGAACAAAAAGAAAAACTGAAAGTCTGAACAAACAAATCACAGAACTTATGGGAATGAAAGGCACAATAGAAGAGATGATAAAATCAATGGAAATCTACAATGTCAGATTTCAAGAGGCAGAAGATAGGATTAGTGACATTAGAGGACGGGACATCTGCAATCCGACAAGTGAAAGAAAACATAGGGCAAAACATGGAAAAATACGAGCAGGGACTCAGGGAATTGAATGACAAGATGAAGTGCACAAATATACATGTTGTGGGTCTCCCAGAAGGAGAAAAGAAGAGAAAAGGAGGAGAAAAACTGATGGAGGAAATTATCACTGAAAATTTCCCAACCCTTATGAAAGACTTAAAATTACAGATCCAAGAAGTGCAGCTTACCCCAAAGAGAACAGATCCAAATAGACATACTCCAAGACACTTACTAATCAGAATATCAGATGTCAAAGAGAAAGAGAGAGTCTTGAAAGCAGCAAGGGAAAAACAATCCATCACATACAAGGGAAGCCCAATAAGACTATGCATAGATTTCTCAGCAGAAACCAAGGAGGCAAGAAGGTAGTGGGACAATATATTTAAGATATTGTTCTAGGTTGCCAGCTGTCGGAATGCAACACACCACAGATGGATTGGCTTTTAATAAAAGAGGATTTATTTCGTTTGTTCTTCAGAGGAAAGGCAGCTAACTTTCATCTGAGGTTCTTTCTTACGTGGAAAGGCTCAGGGTAATATCTGCTGGCCTTCTCTCCAGGCCTCTGTGTTCCAACAACTTTCCCCAGGATGATTCCTTTCTGCATCTCCAAAGGCCTGGGCTGAGCTGCGAGTGTTGAGGTGAGGTGTGCCGAGCTGCTTGGGCTGTGCTACATTGCACTCTCTCATTTAAGCACCAGCCAATTAAGTAAAACATCATTCATTGCAGCAGGCATGCCTCCTAGCCGACTGCAAATGTAATGAGCAACAGATGAGGTTCACGTACCATTGGCTCATGTCTGCAGCAACAAAACTAGGTGTCTTCACCTGGCCAAGTTGACAACTGAATCTAACTACCACATGTCCACCCCTTGTCAACTTGGCAACTACACGCATCACCTTAAATAATATTAAGGTGCAAAAAATTCTCTTCTGGCTGTGGACCTGTGAATCTCAAAACAAGTTGTCTGGTGCCAATATACAAAGGAGGGACAGTCACAAGATCCATAGGGAAGAACTGGAAGGAAAACTTGCAGGGCAAACACCATTGGATTTCAAAGTCTGAAAGTCATTTATCCTTCAGCTTTAGAAAGTCCCAGTCCCACCCTTTCCAAGGGCCTATGCAGTGGCCCACCTCTTTCCAAATCAACCTTGGGGAACATTGAGGAGACCACCTTTTTCTCTACTCCGCTCTCTCCAAGCATCAGGGCCACCCCTGGGCTCTCTGCCATTTCCGGGGCACTTGCTCAACCCCTCCATGTGGTGGCAACCAGGCTTTCCCCAGTCCCCCAAGGAGTGTGCTGTACCTTCTCCAAGGCCTGAGGCTGCACGACCCTTCCACTGCAATAAAGTGGGAAACTCATCCTCACCCTTCAGGGTAAACTCACCCTCTCCATGTATATGGGTGGGTCCACTCTCCTGGCCGAGGTTTCTTGGCTTCAGACCCAAGCTTCCATGGTTCTCACTCTGCAAACTCCAGTTTGTCTGTTTGTGTCCCCCTTTGTCCAGATTGGCAATGGTTCCATTTACACCAACAGTCTCTTCAAGCACTCCAGGACTTCTCCATCATTCTCTTCACAGTTCCTCCAAAATCTTCCCCTTAGCCATCCAAAAAACCGTTCCAACATATCTGGTATTTGCAAACTGCAGCAGCACCCCACTCTCCAGTACCAAATCTGTTCTAGTTTGCCAGCTGCTGGAATGCAACACACCACAGATGGATTGGCTTTTAATAAAAGGGGATTTATTTTGTTAGTTCTTCAGAGGAAGGCAGCTAACTTTCATCTGAGGTTCTTTCTTATGTGGGAAGGCTCAGGGTAATCTCTGCTGGCCTTCTCTCCAGGCCTCTGGGTTCCAACAACTTTCCCCGGGGTGATTCCTTTCTGCATCTCCAAAGGCCTGGGCTGAGCTGCGAGTGTTGAGGTGAGGTATGCTGAGCTGCTTGGGCTGTGCTACATTGCACTCTCTCATTTAAGCACCAGCCAATTAAGTAAAACGTCATTCATTGCAGCAGACATGCCTCCTAGTTGACTGCAGATGTAATGAGCAACAGGTGAGGTTCAAGTACCATTGGCTCATGTCCACAGCAACAAAACTAGGTGCCTTCACCTGGCAAAGTTGACAACTGAACCTAATTAGCACAGATACTAAATGAGAAAAACTGCCAAACAAGAATTCTATATCCAGCAAAATTGTCCTTTAAAAATGAGGGGGAGGGGAGAAATTCAACTTCCCCAAGTTGAATTCTTGATATTCTTACAAGCAGTGTGGACAACCAAAGCTATAGGCTGAGCCCCCAGTCTTGGGGTTTGTTCATATGAAACTTAACCCTGCAAAGGGTAGGTCAAGTCTGCTTAAAATTTAGGCCTAAGAGTCACCCCCAAGAGAGCCTCTTTTGTTGCTCAGATGTGGCCTCACTCTCCAGCCAACATGACGAGCAGTCTCACCACCCTCCCCCTCTCTGCGTGGGACATGACTCCCAGGGGTGTGGACCTTCCTGGCAACGTGGGACAGAGATCCTGGAATGACTCAGCATCAAAGGACTGAGAAAAACCCTAGAATGAGCTGAGAATCAACATCAAGGGATTGAGAGAACCTTCTCGACCAAAGGGGGAAGAGTGAAATGAGACTAAGTGTCAATGGCTGAGAGATTCCAAACAGAGTTGAGAGGTTATCCTGGAGGTTATTCTTATGCATGAAGTAGATATCACCTTGTTGTTCAAGATGTAGTGGAGAGGCTGGAGGGAACTGCCTGAAAATGTAGAACTGTGTTCCAGTAGCCATGTTTCTTGATGATGATTGAACAATGATATAGCTTTCACAGTGAGACTCTGTGAATGTGAAAACCTTGTGTCTGATGCTCCTTTTAGCTACTATATCAACAGAAGAGTAGAACATATGGGGAAAAAATATATAATAGGGGGAACAAATGTTAAAATAAATTCAGTTTGAAATGCTAGTGGTAAATGAAAGCAAGGGGTAAGGGGTATGGTGTAGTATAATCTTTTTTTCTTTATTATCGTTTTATTTCTTTTTCTGTTGTCTTTTTATTTCTTTTTCTAAATCAATGCAAGTGTTCTAAGAAATGATGAATATGCAACTATGTGATGATATTAAGAATTACTGATTTTATATGTAGAATGGAATGATATCTTAATGTTTTGTTTGTTAATTTTTTTATAATTAATAAAAAAAAGTTTTAAAAAATGAGGGGGAAATTAAAACATTTGAAGACAAAAATTCACTGAGAGAATTTGTGGCCAAGAGACCAGCTCTGCAAGAAATACTAGAGGGAGTACTAGAGACATAAGAAAAGACAGGAGAGAGAGGTGTGGAGAAGAGTATAGAAATGAAGACTATCAGTAAAGGTAAAAAGAAGAAAAATGAGATGAGACATATAAAATCCAAAAGGCAAAATGGTAGAAGAAAGTACTGCCCATACAGTAATAACACCAAATTTAATGTATTAAACTCCCCAATTAAAAGACATAGACTGGCAGAATGGATTAAAAACAGGACCCATCTATATGCTGTTACAGGAAATGCATCTTAGACCCAAGGATAAACATAGGTTGAAAGTGAAAGGTTGGGAAAAGATATTCCATGCAAATAACAATCAGAAAAGAGCAGGAGTAGCTATACT